>CAICTM010002465.1:0-14360 GCA_903772945.1 Seminavis robusta | reverse complement strand
CAACCAATAGATGCACTCAATGAAGATGTCCTTCCTCTCACAGCCATCTGGTCCCAACAGCATTTCAGAAAGGGTGGAGACAACTTGCTTGTACCATTTTGGACCGACACTCTTCTGAAGTCGACCACAATCAAACATGTAATCCATGATGCATGTCATGTCAGGAGGAAGAGGCTTGCCTGCTCCTTGCAATATCAACTCCTCAAGAACCGTCACTTCCATGCTTGTTGTGGGCAAACAGAAGTTATCATCATCATCACTGTTGTACCCACAAATGACATACTTGCAAGTGAATCCATGCCTTGTAACTCTCAGCTCATTGAATGGGTATCTGTTGACACTTTGCAGCCATTTGGAGAAGGCCGAAGAAGTAGTTGCGATCCTCATTGTCGGTAGAGGAAGGGTCGGTAGTGGTATCGGTAGAGGAAGGAGCGGTTGTAGAGGAAGGAGCGGTTGTCGTCCGTAGAGGAAGGAGCGGTTGTCGTCCGTAGAGGAAGGAGCTTCGGTAGAGGAAGGAGCGTCGGTAGTGGAAGGATAGAACGATTAGTAGCATGCCATGGTCGCCATTGTGGCTAACAACAACAACAACAACAACAACAACAACAACAACAACAACAACAACAACAACAACAACAACACTCACCAGCAACTGGTCCACCACGATCGAAAATAATGGGAGGGTTTTTTTTGAGCGAAGGATTGGGAAAGAGTCTGTCGGAATATCCGTTGGATCAATTTGAATTTGACATCAACGAACCTCTCTGGTGACGTATTTGCTGACATATTGTTGTTCTTCGGACGTCTTACCCATGGGGGAGATGACCGGTCATTGCCATTTCCCCTCTTTATTGTATGTAGTTGGTGTCGTCATGTCTTTTCATGCCCTGCACGCTCTCTGAAAATCAGAATTCGGAATCCAAAGGTTAACCCTCTCCCTCTTCTCCTTCTTCTTCCCTCCCCCGCGCTGCTGCCTAACCCCCCCATAAACTCTGCAGAAGCTAGCCAGCCAGGATCGGCTTTTTCAAAAACATTTGTCTTACATGTACTACATGTAGTACTGTACCGGTACCGCATCCCTCAATCCCCAAAGTAAGATGATAGTCTCGTGCTCCGCAAGACTTCTAAAGTAAGTCATATCTCTGGGGACTGGGACGGTACCGTAGTACACGTCGCTACGAGGTACAGCAGTGCTTGCTCCGAGGCATTCTTGAGGCTACGGTAGCTAGCTAGCTAGAAGTTGCAAATTCTAATACTACAAGTTGATGACAGTGTTGGGAGTTTTTGTGGTTTGTGCAGTAACACCGGTACAGTGAGTTGGTTTTGACCCCAAAAAGCTGGCGGGCAAGCATTATACTGGAGGCTCCGCCGAGTCCTCTACCAATATTGGTTGCTGTACCTTTGAAACATCTTGCTGTTCTTGTTTTGCCTGCTGTTGTTCAATCAACGATCGGTCGGCTGCTCCCTTTGGCTCTGTCGCATTGTCTTTGGATGGTTGCTTTTCCGTTGTAGCGCCATTGGTGGTTGGCACCACGGTGGTATTGTCTGTTGTGGATTGCTTCGTGGATTGGTGTTTACTTTGTTCTGCTAGAAAATGATACTGTTGGGCATCGCCGTCGAGTTTGGCCTTGGCCATGACTTCAATGACATCTTGTCGAGGATTGCGTTGCAACACCATGGAAGGACGTCCGTGCCGCACTCCCTTGGGAGGAATCACATTGAACAAGGACCCCTGGATTTCTCGGACGTGGTGTAACACGGTACTCCACAGCCCTCCATCGGCGGGTTCTTTTCCAAAATCTCGCGAGGGTGCTCCTTGCAACCATTCCGAGTCCTCGGGGACCAACCAGGCATCGTAGAGGGTATCCGTGTCGCGTAAATGATGTCGGACGGCGGCCCCCGCCAATCCTCGCAAGACCATGTATTCCCAATACGGCTGCAGCGACGGCGAATGGGAATCTCTCATGGCGACGAGTCCGTGGACGGACCATCCAAAGAGTCGTACCCGTGTCTTGGTGGTGGCTTGGAATTCGTGGGAATCAAATCCAATGGGCAGTGTAAAGAGGTTAAAGAGTCGAATGTCAAAGAATTGTCCGGATCGTTTGAAAATGGAGGGAGTTGCGTGTGTCGTTTCGTTGTCGTCTCCAAAGGCGGCTCGGCATTCGACGACTCCATCTAGCACTAGATAGAGTACGGATCCGACCTGCGGGACGGGTTGTCCTTCTTCCAATTCCAAAAATTGACCGTGTCTCAAAATTTCGTCAAACTCCAAGCGTGTCAATCCGCAGCGACAGCGAAAGAATCGGAAGAGGGCTTGTTCTTCGTCGGTCAAGCTGCCTCGCGGGATTTCGTCCTGAATGAGACGTCCAAAGACGGCAAAGTTCAATAGACACAAACAGGCATTGACGATCATGGTGATATCAATCTCGCCATCGACAAAGGCAACTTGGGAAAAGGATCCGTCCGCGGAAAAGGAACTCAGACTGGCCATGACTAAAAAGAAGAATCCAAGCATCAGGGCAAATCGGATAAAGAGCAAGTCCGACGAAACTGCTGACAGTGCAAAGAAAACCGTCGCCGCGTACGCGTAGGGACTGGTGGGGGCAATGCTGACTTCATTTCCCATCTTGAGGGTAGTCTAGGGTCTATGGTAGCTTAAAATGAATGGTATCTTGGTTAAGTTTTGTGATGACAATGATGATGAAGGTAGCTTGCTCCTTGATGAATACCAACCTGGTGCTATCCTTCTTGTAATCTTCTGTCATGCTGGAGCTCATGCTGGTGTTGATTCGGTTGGTGCATGCCGCAACCTCTTCTTCAATCCGAGGAGGTTTCAGTGTTTCAGTGTTTCTTTCGCAGGTGAAATTCCGTGAAAACGGTCAGAAGGTTTGCACAGATGAAAAGATTAAAGCTGCAGATCCGTGACACAACTGCAGATCCGCGAGAAAGCGTTTGATGGCACCGTTCTCGTACGTACTGGAAGGGTATCTTTGATGTCTCAGCAAATCATATTTTCGTTCTGACCCCAATGACGCAAGTGAAGAGGCAATAGGCGACTATTCAGCGTACCGTACTTAGTACAGTGTACAAGGAAGGGGGAGTTTAGAGTAGGGAAATTATCTACGGAAGCCAGCCGGGCCTTTGCGAGATCCACGGAGACATAAATAATATGTCCTGTATGGGTAGCTTTCACAAGGGCAATGGAGACAGCTTTCACGAGGGCAATGGAGACAGGGGTCTGCAGGAAAAACATCATTTGAGAGTACATGTAGCCACTGTTTTGCCTAGCCTCGCCCCCCTCGCTCCTTAACGTATCTATCCGTGAGGTTTCCTCACGACTTAATGAAGGGGTTTGTAAGGGGCTAGTTGATCCAAAATTTGGCAGCACCACACTCTCTAAGAAACAGTACCAAGACATTTTTTAATGATCTTTATCCGGTGGCTTTTGGGCATGTTGGCACAGCAATGGTAAAGCTTGCCAGTAGAAAATCCTTTGCAGTGATAGTGGATAGGACATTCGACACTGTGAGTTCATTGAAAAAGCTTCGGGAAGCAAAAGAGAGGGGCGATGTACAACTGGTAATGGTCTTTGGGGTGCAAAAAAAAACAAAAAGAGGGGACCATTGATTGTTTTCAATAAAAACAGGGGGTTTACCATGCACCACCCCCACAAACAGACAGCACCACTGAAGAGACAGATGCTTTCTTTAAAGACCAATACCATAAGAACTCCATAAGACAGAAGGCGTGATGTCATGAGCTCAACTCATCTTGTCACAAGTGCATTTTATTGTATTGCTCCGAATGATTCAATCAAATCCAAACGAATCGAATAACTCCGATCGCTACATGTTGTGCTTGGGTTCAACGCCCATCGTTTCATTGTTGTGGTTTGTTGTCCATATCAATATCTCTGCCATTTGCTGGCTATACAATGTAGCGGTACCTTTGATCCCTCCATCCTCATTCGCGCCGCTCCTTGAATCTATACCCGTTGAAGCTATCACTGCATCCTCATTGTCGATATCTTGGCTGATGAGAGTGTTATAGATATTTTGACTGAAGGTGGAGAAGAGATAGATAATGATGCGATTGGATACCGGCACGCTACCACTACTACACGAGTGAAGCTTTGGATCCCTCTCTAGCAAGCATACGGTCAATGGGTGACCGAGTGACAGTCGAGTCCAGTCAAGTCAGAGTCAATCAGCTGCACCACTACCACGGTACCGGTAGCGGCCATTCAAATTATACCAGCTTGGGAAGATTTTCTTTTTTCGGCTAATGGCAGTCAAGTTGGTGAATTTTGAAGAGCAAGAGAAAGTCTCCAGTTTTCTTCAGCTTGTTGTTTTCTATGCTGCACTGCCGACCGCAGATGAATTACCAATGTCCACGATCTATGGATCGATCCGCCGAATAGCAACAGAGGAGAGGTGGATCGATAATTCAGAGGCTGTTAACTCCAGCCTGAACAGATATCGTCATCGAGTCGTTGCATGGCAACAATTAACCGGAGGCATCCTGCCAATGCACCAATGCAAGCTACATGACAATACAATAGCAGAGTGGAACTCCTTGATGGGAGTCGTACCTCCTTTGATTTTCCTAGTGTTTTTGTGGTGATTCCTGTCGGTGCCTATTTTACTGCATGCACGAGTTCTACCAATAGTTGGATTTGGCTAAGATGACAACGACGTGATTGTATACTCGAAATATACCATAAGATCACTATTAATATAGCTACGAGTAGAGAATAGACTTACATAAATAGGATATGAATTGGAAACAAAAAGTCGCATGTAACCTTGATTGTGGATTGGTCCATTGCGTCCACCCTTTTTTAGAGGATGGATCGTTGCCTTTCGGCCAATGAATCACAATTTTTGAATCCTTTTCAGTGCATTGATTGGCGCCTCACAGCAAGCTTCTTCTTCCACGGAGCGATCGACCATGATGCCGCTTTCACGAGCAAACGCAACAACGACAATTGTTCTTGGGTGAACGACACATTCAACACTTTCTCCGTGATCATGGGGGTATCCACAATTTTGGAATGGTAGTGATAGTGGTAGCTGGCAGCCACTGTTGGCAATGGCAGCAGTTGTTGGGTGCATTTTTCCTTTAGCTGATGGATTTGATTCCAACTGTGCCATAGTTGTCCACAAACACCACCAAAGGCTTCTTCCCACACACTTTTACTGCACAGTTTGAACCACTCTGGTGTCCGACACGGATGGCATCGAGGTTCTCCATACCATCAGGCCAAAGGACAGGGTTTGTGTGAGGTTTTTGTGGAGGGAAAGTCTGACTGCATGCAGTGTTTGCTTCTTGGATGACATTGTTGGGAGGGAATGCATGGCTGTTGTGATGAATGAGTGGAAGAAGTGCTTCTTGTGAATGAATGAGTGGGATTTTGCTTGTCTTGGTGGTGCGAGTAGACAGCTCGTGATGGCTGGGTTGTAATAGTACTCTTCCAACTGGAGTAAACATGTGCTCTCGCAACATCTTCCATTCAGTGCTTTGGTGCTTCCAATGTCAACAGCGCTGGCATGGCACCATTGGTACTATTCCCAGCCCTTTTGTCATGGTCACAGAACATGACGGGTGGTACTTCGTTCCTTGGTGCTTCTGCATGCTGAAAATTTTGATGGCAGCGCCGCTTTGGGAGGTGGTGTTGATGCTTCTGGCAGACCTTCTTCAGCTTCTTGGATGCCGTTATTGGACTAAACTAAGTACTTGTGCTCTTCCAATAGTCTACTCGCTAGTACTAGTAGAGCTAGTAGAGTTGCTGTGGTTGGTGTTGGCTGGTGGCATCATGTTGACGTAATGGCGGGAATTTGGAGCTTTTTGAATTCCTGCTGCAACCATGACTGGACCAGTCCTGTGAAAGAACTCCATGGAGCCTCACGCCCTTTCCCACCATTTAGTATTCGTGAGGTCACCTCACGATTTAAACATAGAAGGGGGTCTGGGGGTGGCTCGTGCAATTTACTTTGGCTCTTTTGAATAGGAGCAAAGAGTACAAAAGCTGATTCTGCAATTAGAAGGCCTTCTTGAAGTGCATTCAGTGGGTTAAAGCATGCACTAGTAAATAGTGAGGATTTAGAAAAAGGAATACTGCAGCTTACTTTAAACCATCACTAGTGGGTATGGTTTGAAGTATGCATGCCTTAATGTGCTTTGCACTGGGTGAGTTTACACCATGTTCTTAAAAAAGCTACCTCAGTAAGGAGTATTCTGCAAGACATTCTGTATTGCAATGCCGTGCAATCACCCAGAATGTAGCTACTGGTAGCTACTGGCTAGCCATACCGTACGTATCATAGAAGCTAGCTAGCTAGTAGACCACCATGATACAGGTACGGATCTCTCCTGGTACGGACTAGCTAGCTCAACATTTTTATAACCACAAAGTCTATTAATGCATGCATTCAGACAAGCTGACTTGAGGACGACTAGCTAGCTTAGCATAGTACCGATAGCTAGCTAGTTGTGAAATTACGGACAGAAGCTCCAAGCAGAAAAAATTAAACTCGACGCTGGGATAAAAGCTGTAAGCTGCAGCCCAACAATAGCTTCAAGCTGGGACCACAGCTCCAGGCTGGGACAACAGATCCAGGCTGGGACAACAGCTTCAGGCTGGGGCCACAGGTTCAGGCTGGGACAACAGCTTCACGCTGCTGGGACCATAGCTCCAGGCTGGGACCACAGCTCCAGGCTGGGACGAAAGCTTCACGCTGGGACCACAGCTTCAGGCTGGGACAACAGCTTCAGGCTGGGACCACAGCTACAGGCTGGGACGAAAGCTACAGGCTGGGACCACAGCTTCAGGCTGAGACAACAGCTTCACGCTGGGACCACAGCTACAGGCTGGGACCACAGCTACAGGCTGAGATGAAGCTACAGGCTCGGAGCGTCTTTTCCCACTGCTTTGTTCAAAACACCATTGGTACGATTCCCAGCCTGGTTGTCATGATCACGGAGGATGACAGACGGTACTTCATTCCTTGGTGATTTTTCATGCTGGGAATTTTGACGGTGCCGACACTTTGGGAGATGGTGTTGGTGTTGGTGTTGATGCTCGTAATAAATTCACTGGGAATGGTATTGGAATAGCTGGCTGGTATTGTGAACTGATTCGATTCTATTTTATGCTCCAGCTTGTCTACCACCAATGACAATGACAACCACAATGACAACACCAGCCTTTTATGGGGCAGGAAACTCGAGCCAGCTGAAGCATTGCCAGTAAAGCACTTGTGATGGCCAGTAAAGCACTGGTGATGGCCAGTACCAAAGCACTCGTGATGGCCAGTACCAAAGCACTCGTGATGGCCAGCGGTGCGTGAAAAGATCCAGCGTCTGGCCTCGGGCCGAACCTTCCTGCCCAAATTTTGAGAGTAGGAAAACTGAGTTTTGGAGGCAGTAGCAGAAGCAAGCCGTTGTAAGAGAATTTTCGTACTAGTACTGTTGACGCCGAAGCAGGAGCATTCAATCAAGGCGTACCGAGGTAGATACATACCAGAACCCAATTAACTGATCAGTACGGTACATGTAGCACTACTAAAGAATGAGATTGTTCCTTCTCTTACTGTCCTTGCTCGCCCCCCTTGGCGGCCATGGCTTGTCCAGCAACGGTTTGAAGACCTTCAAGTCGAGCGTTTCCAAACTTCAAAAGCAAATCGCAAAAAAGCCAAAAGCTCCAGAGCCGCCGTTGCTGGAGCGCATCGGCCTGGAAAGCAACACAGAACCCAAAACCTTCCAATTCCTCTTCCAGCAAATCCCAGATCTTCTCACGGCGTCCTTTCCGGTAAGCCAATTTTAAAAGAATGAACGTGATACCCCTCTATTCCATCCATCGTTGTCAAACTAACCTAATGGCACCTTTCTCCATGTCTCTCTTATTCTAAAGCTTTTGTTTCGGCTGGGGACGGGCATGTTCTCGGATGGCTATTCGATTTCCTTGGGACCTCGAGATGACAAGCGGTATACCGTCTTGGCATTGGGCAATTCGCAGATTCGGGAAATCTCCACCACGGTCAAATATTCCAAACAGAATTTACCAATCATGCTATACGAATTTGAAGGTTGTCCCTTTTGTCGCAAAGTGCGAGAAGCCGTCTCCATGTTATCGTTGGAAGTCACATTTTTACCATGCCCCAATGGAGAAACCAACTTTCGACAAAACTTGACCACCACGACGCCCTTTCTCGTTGATCCCAATACCGGCGTCCAAATGGCCGAATCGGATGATATTATCAATTATCTCTATCGAGTATACGGCAGTACCAAATCCAAAATTCCCAAAACATTGAACCCCGACAATCCACTCGTACCACTGTCTGCCGCGTTGGGGTTGTTGCCACGCATTGCCCGTGGGACTACCTACCGGGCATCGAATGTTCCGGAAACGCCCCTCGTTGTCTGGCTCTACGAAGGATCGCCCTTTTGTAAAATTGTCCGTGAACGACTCGTGGAATTGGGATTGCCACATACGCAGATCTCGTGTCCGCGGGGGAGTTACAATCGAGATCGATTGTTTGATCAGACAGGAGGCAAGTTTCAAGTCCCTTACCTGGAAGATCCCAATACGGACGTGAAACTCTTTGAATCAGCTGCCATTATCGAGTATTTGGAAAAAGTATATGGACTTCCAGAACCCAATGTCAAGTATTTGTAAAAAACAAACAAACTGCAGCAGCAGCAGCAGCAGCAGCAGTTAGTTAGTTAGTATGCAGACATGTGAGTGATCTCTGAGAGCAGTGCAACTATCTGACATGGAAACGGTACGGTATAGATGATACCGATTGGCTGCTCAGACGAAGTTGAACGGACCATTCATCGTCTGAGACATTTGCAGCAAACTTAGCAGCGATCTAGAAGATTCTGGACAACAAAAGCCAACAGCACAGGTTCTAATTCTAGTGCAAAATAGCCGGATAGTCTCATCCATGTGTCTGCCTCATCGATTGCACCATCATTAATTAATTATCCCCTTGACTGCCTGTGTCGATTCAATCTACCGTAGCTAGTGCACCGGTGCCAACAAACTGTTTTGTTGGACACTGCCCAGCGACCAAATCGTCCGTCCCAGCCGACGATCTGTTCACAATTGGCTACATCGTACGGCTGTACCCACAACTTGGCTGATCATCTACATTCCAAAGCTTGCATCATCATGCATAGTCAAAAGCTCCAGCCAAGCCTTTCGATTGTAACCCCTACCGCAACGCTACTAGTAGTCTAGCTAGTCTAGTAGAGGTCGTGTTGACTTTCTAGAAATAATAATCACAAGACTCAGTACAGCGTACGTACCAGCTGTGACTGGTTCAGTAAACGTGATATCATTTTTATTTTGACAAATTCACAAGTGTGAAATTAAAGCTTGTTTCAGTGACACAAACGTGAAACTTTCTGCTTTTGGTTGGATTCTAAGATTCTTGAAACTAGTTTCACACTTGTGTTCCTCGCCTTTATTTTCCGGACGGTGCTGGTTGTGGACTGACCTCCGGTACAAATGCGTTCGCATCAGAATTTTGGATGCCAACAGCTCATCAAGTTTCAAAGTTCCACACCTGCGTTTAGAAGTTTGCAACTTCCCGACCTGATCCTGGTCTTTTCACCACATCTTCCCTATTATTTCTTGAAGGAGCAAGAAACAAAGAGGAAAATGGTGCGTGTCTTTCGGTGTTGCTGCTTATGTCAATTGTTGATTGTTAAAGGATTTCCGTCTTGATAGCCTTTTGATTGATTTGATTTGACATGATTGCATTCGCATGGCCCCATGTTAAAACGTTGGGTAGAACCGGTACAGTCGTACCGTACGGTACCACACCCGAGAGGTACCGGTACCGGTCACTACGAGTTGTACCGTACGGTAGCCGTAAGGGGACTTGGGTGACTCGCTCCAGAGCATGATGCAAACACATGTACACACACGGACATCGTACATGTACTACAGTGGTATCCTCACACAATGCTGTCCATATCCCGTTCCAACAACATAATACGACTTTTGCTTCAGACTGATACCGAGGAGATCAACACCAACGCGGTCCCAGCTGGGATCGTCTCCAACGATGTCGAAGCCTCAGTCGGAAGTGAAAAGGAAAAAGAAACGCAAAGTGGCGTTTCCACAGAAGACGATGGCCTGCTGGGTGGTGCCTTCGCCTTGCCGGTCGACAAGGACAACAAAGCTACCAAATTAAAGATCTGTTCCTTTGCCCGTCCCCACATGCGAGCCTTTCATTATTCCTGGTGGTCCTTCTTCATTGCCTTTTTCATTTGGTTCAGTATCGCTCCCTTGTTACCCGAAGTCCGCAAAACACTCGACTTGAGCAAGAAAGATGTCTGGACGACCAATATTGTCGCGGTCACTGGCGATATTGTCATGCGATTCATGTTTGGTGCCGTCACTGACAAGTGGGGGGCCCGTCTGCCCATGGGATTTGTCCTCATTGCCGCTTCCATCCCAACATCGATGACGGGTTTGGTCAACAGTTTGACTGGACTCATCTTCTTACGACTCTTTATTGGAATTGCCGGATCATCCTTTGTCATGTGCCAATGCTGGTCCACTCGCATGTTCTCCAAGGACATCGTAGGAGTTGCCAATGGACTTGTGGGAGGATGGGGAAATGTGGGAGGAGGAGTCACGCAGATTGTCATGGGCACTCTTCTGTTCCCTCTCTTCCGCGACCAATTCTTTGATGGAGATGCTGAAAAAGCATGGAGGACTGTCTGCATTGTACCTGCCATTGTCGCGGCTACAACTGCCATCATCGTCGTCACCACCAGCGAAGATTGTCCCGATGGAAACTACAAGCAATTAAAGAAGGATGGGCGCATGCCCGAAGTCTCGGCTTCCGCGTCCTTCCGCTCGGGGGCCATTGATTTTAACACATGGTTGCTATACTTGCAGTATGCCTGTTGCTTTGGAGTGGAATTGACCATGAACAATTTCACTGCAACATACTTTGTTGACAAATTTGCATTGAGTACTGAGAGTGCCAGTGCCATTGCTTCCATTTTCGGGTTCATGAACATTTTCGCTCGTGGATTGGGAGGATTCACTTCGGACAAGTTCATGAACAAGTACAATATGCGGGGTCGTATCTTTTGGCAGGCGACCACTTTGATCATGGAAGGAATCTGTATCTTCCTTTTTGCTTCCGTCGACCAATTGTGAGCCGCCATTATGTTGTTGACCTTCTTTTCCATCTTTGTGCAAGCTGCGGAGGGAAGCACCTACGGAATCGTCCCTTATGTCAACCCTACGGCTCCCGGAGCTGTCGCCGGAATTGTTGGAGCGGGAGGTCCCACTGGAGCTGTCTTGTTTGGATTGGGATTCCGTCAAATTGAAAATGTCAGGCACGCTTATTATTTGATGGCATCCATTGTCATCGTCTCGGGAGTTTCTTGCCTGTTTCTGTGCGTCAAGGGACACCGCGGCTTCTTGTGGGGTGAGGACACAGACCGTCAAACGTTGATGATCCCCAACATGGAAGAAAAAGATCAGGAGCCGCAGGATGTCAAGGTTGACGTGGCCGAGGAAGAAGGATCTTCTGATGATCAAGTGGTCACCGTTGAAGCTTAAAGTCTATCTATTTATGCTAGCTAGACCATGCCAAATCCAAGCACACGCACAACACAGCTACAACACAACCCCCAAGTTGTAGGCCTTCATTAACCCAATCATACTCAAATAAACCTCATACCTCTCTCTCAACAATTCCAGTGTTTCAAATAGATCAGGCAATGCCCTTGTTGCCCTCGTCCCACCTTCGAGTGTAGTTGTTAGGGCACCACTCTCGCCTTTCCGGGCTGAAAGAACTTCAAGACTTTGGTTTTTATGGCGGAAGGATGGTGCGATCCTCTCATTCGGCTTCTTGAGGTTTGTTCATCAGACAAGGCCTCATTCGCTTGATCAAATCAACCATCATGGAACCACTGCGAAAGAAGCAAACGACGGCATCAACCACAAATCTTGAGTTTGAGTTGGCAACGACAGTCCGAACTCCAATCATTGCCCCTGAGAATTTTTGAAGGGAGACTAGTTTTTGATACTAAATGATATATTCATTCATTCCTCTGAGATAAGAAGTTCTTGAACCCAAGCCAACACCTGTCCAGTACTTCCCCGCACCAGATCGCCTTCATTCCAGGGGCAGCCATTCTCCACTGCATATTTGAGTACATCTAGACGGCCCCGGTGCGACAATACCATTCTTGTGCATTGACTAGTCTAAGGATCTAAGAGATGTAAAGTTTGTATTTCCAAATAAGTGAGCAGTTATTGATTATTTTCTAGAATAAGCCTGCAGATAGTAAAGCTGTAAAGCTGAATTGTAAGCTGTATCCCGTCGCACTCCCTTACAGCTGAAATGAAGCTGTCGCAAGAAACGATAGGAGAGAGTCCCCAGCAAAGTGCTGAGGTAAATTACCACCCCATGAGGAGCTTTCGAATGACCGCAAACTGTGGAGCCGGAAGACCCTTAGTGAAAATGTCGGCCCGCTGTTCCAGAGTTGGAATGTACTTGGCCACGATGCCCTTTGACTCCCCGATATTTGACCTAAAGAAGTGGTACTTTAATGCCAAATACTTGTTGCGTGCTGACATCTTGGGAACATTCACAAGAGACAGGCAACCTTGGTTGTCTTCGAACACTGTAGAGCGCACGAGACTGTCAGTAATTACGGGCATGTTCAGTTTGTTACCAATTTCTTTGAGCAAGGCTCGCATAGGAAAGCAGCTCCCTCATTGACATGCTGAAGGCAACATACTCAGCAGCAGTGGAGCTCAAAGTAATGTCAGTCTGCAGTTTGCTGGACAAATGATAGGGCACCCAAGTCAAAACAAACCAGTGCGAGACTTGACGGATACCGGATCCTGATCATCCTATATCCATACAACCGCGAGTCAGCATCCACCCACATCAAGTCCTTGATCAAGCTTAGGGCTAAAACAATGTTTGTCACTTGTCCAATCAAGTACCGAATGATTCGTTGAAAAAATAACGATTTTTATTATTTAGCTGCACCTCAATAGACCACCGCTGAACGGAGCCATATTGAACCGGAGTACCTCAGACGTACAAGGACGCCCACATAGGAACCGGCCTGTGCAAGCCCCCCACCGGAGAAGTTTAAAAACTCCGGAGGGTGCTTTGAAGCTAACTAACTACCCTTGGCTGGATTGCCATCTATTGCTACGGTAAGACCCCCTCTGTGCTAGTTACCTGTGTCATTGTTCTGCTCGTGCGTGCATGCTCGTCCCGTGAGTGCCTGTCGACGACGGGCAGCCAATTGGCAAGCCACGCTTTGATGTCGCCTGGGCCCTTTGCCATTTGCTCGTCAAGCGGTCGCTTGAAAATAAAATCCACCAGCTCCGCTGGGATCAGATCCGCTTTCTCGTAAATGAGTTCCACCTCCGGCTGAAGCTGTTCGTGCTTCTTCTGCCACTGGTCTTCCCTGTCTTTGCCATGCCTGGCGCATTTCGATCCTCCACAGGTTCCACCACTGCTGGATGAGCAGTGAGGTAGGTTGGTGACCCAGAGTGCCCTGTCTTGGTGGTCTCTTGGGAGCCGACCCGATGCAGATATGCATCTTGTTGCTTGGCCCAGTGCTGTGGACAAACGTCCTCTCAGGAAGTTGTCCCAACCAATGAGATTTTTGAGTGTCAACGAAGGTCCCTTATACCTGTCAGGGTATGTCATGGGTGGAGAATCGATCTTCAAAGTGGTATTGTAGTCCATTCAGAGCAATTTCCAGGAGAAGGGGTCGGTGGAATCCTTGCGCAACTTTGTGCTGATCGCTCGTTGTCATGGTCCCTCGCCACAAATCACGTCAACATGTGGGCATCGGTAAACATGGTTTCAGTCTCGTGATCACCGCCACAACCGGGACAGTGGTGATCATACTTGGGGTCATCCCGGTGGACCGTTTCCCAACTGGCAACAATTGAAATGGAACTTCACAATTGTCGGTTTGTGATCTCATGACGGTGACGCTCGACCATGGGCTGTCCAATCAACCAGGGCAGGGGTGTCCTCGTCCCAGTCGGGATTCAGTTTGACAATTTGGTCGAACAGGGCTGGTCGTTCCTAGATGACCGCAGTGTTCTGGGAGATTGTATGTGCATGTTCCCTGGGAAGGTGCAGCTGGGCCAGGTTTGCCGGAAATCGGAGTACTTGGAGTGATCCTGTTGGATGTGTCTGTTCATGTAATGCCTGCCAGTTTGTCAGCTTGCAATTCAGTTGTGCTTTTAGGGGAAGTGTTTCGAGGCCTTGTGCTTGTCCTGGTGCGACTTTATGTGCTCCATCTTGGCACAGTGACTGCAGCCCGGAACGAGTCCTCGATCCTGT
>CAICTM010002464.1:0-14367 GCA_903772945.1 Seminavis robusta | reverse complement strand
CGGAGCTGGGGTTGGGGCAGGCACAGGTTGCGTTGTGGGGAATGGTGTTGGAGATTTGGTAGGAATTGGGGTAGGATTTGGGGTTGGATCAGGCACTGGTGCTTTAGTTGGTGATTTAGTGGTGCTTTTGTAGGCCTGGGTGTAGGATTAGGGGTGGGTTTTTTGGTTGGGAATGGTGTCGGATCTGGTGTTGGATCAGGAACAGGTTGGGTGGTGGGTACTGGGGTTGGCTGCTTCGTTGGAATGGGTGTGGGCTTGGGTGTGGGCTTGGGTGTGGGCTTGGGTGTGGGCTTGGGTGTTGGATCGGGCACCGGAGCCTTTGTTGGCATTGGCGTGGGAGCACCTGTTGGTTTTGGCGTCGGACGTGGTGTTTCTGGTGTGACAGGAGGATCCGTAGGGCGTGGCACTGGTGCTTTCGTTGTTGGAGCCTTTGTTGGTCTAGTAGTTGGCTTTGGACGGGGAGGGCCTTTGGGGTGCATAGGATGGACAGGGAAGTTAAGATGACAAAGATAACGTGAGATAACCAACATCGCAAGCTGCTTTCTGCTTCATCTGCAGATCATTTCGTGTTCTGCGAGCGTACCTGTGGGAGGCAAACTCATGCCTGTGTCCTCCAAAATCCTTTGCCATAGCGCCTGTTCTTCTCCTGAAAGCTTGGCGTCAGCGAGGATATCAGGAATACCATAGTCCTCAATTCCCCTACCAGAGCGCTGTCTCTGAAGCGTTTTCTCGGCTAGGGCCCCAGGCGACCATGCTGATAGAAGGAGAACGATGGCTCCGACAGAAGTCTTCATGGTGGGCATCGTCTTGCCTGTGAATTAGGAAATCGCTTCGATGCGATGGATGAACTTACCTTATGCTTTCTCATTCTGACAGCAACCTTCGCTCTTGGCGAGACTCGCACTTGATAAAGTGCTAAGTCCGTTGCCTAGAACCAACATCAACGCTCCGAAAGTTAACTGCACACACGAATTTGGAGATTTTGGGAGAACAGAAATGTGAGCCTCTGCCTAAATACCAAGAACAAGATTTCTTTTTAGGAAGAGTCGTTAAAGCATGACCCGATGATGCTTGCAATGTGAGTGGGTTCTCACAATTTCATTTCAGTGAATCCAATCAGTTAATTTATTTTTGCTGGTACGGGGTTCGCTGGCGCTTCTACTTTGTAGCGCTGCCGGTACCGTACAGTTACGGTAGGTGGCGGGCTGCTTGGCGCACCGACTTGCTTGGGCGGGGCTACCGTAGACAGTCGCACCGTACGCCTTGCTTTTATTAGTTTAGTGGGACTACGGTACTAGTACGGCACCATCCAGACTATCACGGTTCCGGTTTTTAAAATAATATGCCGATGGGTGGAGTCCATGCGAGTGACGAGTCACCTCTTTTCTTTCTCCCAACCCGTAGCTAGCTAGAACTGAGTAATGAGGATGATCCTTCAGTTTCAGCCCTGAAGCTTGGCTAAGGAATGTCCTCCCCCCTGTTTATCTTCAGGAAGGCCCCTTCGTGCGTGATTTGTATCGCCAAAATGGTCCCGCTTAACCAAAAGTCGCGTGTAAAGTCGCATGCAAGTCGCACGCGAGTCGCGTGAAAGTCGTATGCGACTTTCTCAAACCAAATTGAAAGTCGTGCAAAATTTGCAGTTAACAACAGACAAAGTCGTGTCGAATCTCCGAAAGTCGCGGGTAAAGTCGTATGAAAGTCGTGTGCGAGACGCGTGCGAGTCGTCCGACTTTCCACGCGACTTTCAGCGATCCATGCGACTTTAACAAAAACCAGGCATGAAGGGGCCTTCCAGGGATGTACGGTACCTTCGCGAAGAAAAAAGTACTCGTAAGCAAGATCACGTTGCACCAAGATGAAGGGGAGCAGGAGAAGCAAGCGGATCCGAAAAAGGAGTAGCAGACCTCCCGTGGAAAGCAACGGTGGGTCCATGCCCACCCAATACGGGTACAGGATGACTTTATTTGCCGTTGACAGGTGCAAAATGTGAGCATTTTTCCGGTTTCCGGAAATGGGAACCCGGAAGTGGTCATTTCGCGAATCGTGGCTGGTTCGCGAGAAAATTAATGGTTGCCATGCAGAACAAAGAATCAAGAAAAGAACAAGGAAGATTAAATTTTACCACCATGGCAACAGTGTTGGCCAAATGGTCTCTAGCTTAACCAATACGTTGTTCTGGCCTATCCGGTCAGAGGACTAGCTCCCCAACACATTCACAGGCACTCTCCTTGCGCGGGATAGGCCATCTCCAACGTTTCCTATGGAGCCTCTGTGAAAAATCAGGCTCGGGTTCCACTTCGGTGTCATTCTGCCATGCATTTCTCCATGGGAAAGGTCCTCCAGTCTTCACTCTCAGCACTCAATCTGCACTGTAGAGTCATTTAAATGGATGGTTGGCTTTGCATGAAGACTGGAAAACCCATCCCAAAGTTTCAAAGGAGAATTGTTGATTTGACGGCCTCAAAAATGGAGCAAATTCATGTTTGTAGTCAGCCAATCACTAAAATCAATAGTAGACATGGTCGCTCCGTGGAGAAGAAAGTAGTCATCGGAAATCGATGGTCGAACGGAAGCTCTTGTCACCGACCGATCCGACGAACGACTGCCGCTGCCGCAAACAAGAGAAGCCTGTCATGGTGGTGAGTAGTAGCCTTTGTTAAGAGGAGTATCCGCTGTAAAGAAGAGGAGGAAGCATCATCTTGATGAAGTAAAGATAGAGGTATCGAAATAAATTCCGTCTCCTTGAGACGGCGCACCTTTTGGTTACCCCCTCAGTTGCACTCTGAAATCGATTGGCTCGCGTTTACTGTGTAAATTAGTGTACCCGCACTTCAGTTGCAGAATCAACGGTCATGTGTATTGTTAAGTAATAAGTTCCCTTTCGAAAGATTTAGATCGATTCGTGGATAAAGAACCGTTGAAGTTACTAAGGTTAAAGATAAACTGATTGAGTACCGATGGTCCCTCAGTCGAGTCCATTATTGAAGGCGCAGCACTGACTTCTCTCCCTCATTGAATTCGTATGGTAAACAGGAGGTAAATCCAAGCTTGGCCGACAAGAGTGGTATACGTATACCGGTAGGAGGAGTTCTTTATCCAATTGGCCAATCGAGCGATCGATCGATCGCAATGAGGTAAGCCTATTATCAAGAGTGTTAATTGAAGGTACGACTGTACAGCGCTGACTTCTCTCCCTCATTTGATTTCTATGGTAAACAGGAGAGAATTCCAAGCTCGGCCGTCAACAGGTGAGTTGTTTTAATTATTCGAATCGAATCGGTCGCACCTCTGTCGATAACTTTTAGGAGCGAGAGCTCTGGATCCCGTCAGAGATAGCTCCAACAGCTATGCTGGCCTACAGCTCCAGCACCCGCAGCTGGCTTATCTCCAGCCAAAGCAGCAAGAAAGGATCGTCCTTTCTACCATAGTTAAGAAAATAGTACGAAAGATTGAGACCGATCCTGATTAGCTTGTAGCCCCTTTGATACCGCAGCAGTTGATACCAATCCTGTTGAGGCCGGGCAGAAGCAGTAGGAGGTAGCAGATAGTACTGTTCCCAGACTGCCACTGCACGATTGAATAACGAAGGCCCCCAGCTCCTGAGGAGAGCTGGCCCAAAGGGCCCAGCAGAGAGCTCTGCTGGCCCTCCTGTCTGATCGACAGGGCCAAGTCCTTGGTTTGGTGCCTACTGGAGGTGTTGGAATACTCCTGAGGCACGACAAGGCTCCCTGAACTGCCTGACTACCGCTGTACCTGAGGAAGGGTTTCAGCGAGACCCAGTCCACTACTTGGGTATTGGAACTGATCCTTCTAGAAACTTATTGGATTAACAGAACGCATAGTTTCAGGCAGTTTTAAGGGAAGAAGAGACCTCCTTGACGAGAAAAGGATCTCTTTGCATTACAACAATCAGTGCTACAGCTACAGTTGGATTTTATTGGCATTTTGCTGTTGATTTCAAGGCCCATCCTGAAGTCCTAAGTCAACAGCATTTTGGCCAATTCCGATACTTCCAACCTTCACCACAGTGACAGGAAGCTTCAGCTTGACTATCTACCAATCTAAAACTCCAACAGACATCCCATTGCTGTCACGAAAGGACCTACTCTTCCCTACAACCTCATTGACGACGGCAACCAGCTTGGCTACACTAGCTAGCTAGTACGGTAGGCTACAAGTAGCACCAAAGAGAGGAAAAGCAGCCAATTCACTCGAAAGAAGAAGCAGTTACGGTGAAGGGTGAAGGGTGAAGGAACACCTGGAGTCTCCGAGTAAACGAAAGACTTATCGTTTTCGCACCTATCTTGGCCATCGAACAATCCTTTTACAAGGAGGTTTCTTTCAGTGAATTGCGAGATATATCGCATTGATACGAGGCTTATCTCTTTGTGACAAGGGCATCTTCCTTTCAGCTTCTTTCAGCGAGTCAACAAAACGTCCGTGCAGTTTTCGAGTGTCACGAGTTTCCGTCCTGTATTGGTTCCAGCGATCTACGGAACGCCCTGGAACAATTCGAGGTTCTTTCTCGGAAGCCACTCAGCCAATCAAATCGCCCGTGCAGTTTCGGTACTTATTTGACGTGCTCTGAGTCAGTTTGCGAGTTCCTTTGCGATCCTGGAGCTTCGAAGACTTATACTCACAAGGTTCCCCGTACCGAAAGCAGGCTCAGCCTCCGTAACCTGTTTGCGCTCATATTTTAAAAGATTTACACCGTCGAGTCATTGAAACTCGTGAAATCGCGATCTTCCCGTTGGAGCGATCAACCTGAAGTCGCAACTCGAGGTATCACGAGACGACAAAGAAGTCAATTCGCTTGGCTGAAAGTGTCACCACTGGAACCGCCATCCTTCAATTGGTCTGTGGATATACCACCTTGGATTTTGGAAGCCTTCCTGGGGAGATTCATTGGTCCCAAGTTGACTGGCTACCACTGTGGGAATACCACCAATATCCAAGGCAATTCCCAGCACCACAGCAATTCAGGAAACAGGTCCCAGTGCTTCTACACAAGCTACCTTATTCAACTACACCTAGATTGAATTTTCCAGGCCCATAGCAAGGTTCCTGGAGGTCATCTTTGTGGTTTCCAAAGTACAGTTGAGTCAGCCTTATTCTACTGCTACAAGAGCTGAAAACCAGTGCTTCCACCGGTACAACAGGTACACCTCTTCCTTGGCAACACAAGAGGCACAATGTCTAGCTACTCAGACCAATGCTGGTGCCACTACTCAGACCGATGCCCGTGCCAGCACCAATCCATCTTTGCAATCCTTGACAAGGCACCGGCATCACCTGTTCCCAAGCCAATTGCTACCCCAACAGCCTATGAAATGGCAGAGGCCATAGGTGGCTTCCAACCAATAGCAACAATGTCACCATCCAACTCAAGACATGGGATGGCAAAAGACACTCTCCTGTGGGAGATCCGGTCGCTCAATTTCGACGTGACTGATGTGACTAGACGCATGATGGCCTACAGCAGGGCTAGAGGACCGATGGAACAACACATCTGCAGGCAGCAAGCAGCTACCGGTAGCGACTACAGGGCCAGGCAGCACAGGCAGAATGTAGCCGCCCAGAATGTAGCCGCCTCCTGGACCAGGCACCCCAACCACCAGGCAGTTTCCCAGCCAGCTTATGGGGAGCCGCCAGGCACGCGCCCTTTGCTCCTTACAGCGGCCCAACACCAGCCGACCAATGCCACTCCACTGTCAGCCATGGGCAGTGCTGATGGCATCCACAAGCCGACTGGTGACAGCGCTATTGGTACCCAACGGCTCCACAGCCCAAAGAAGCAGCAGCGCCACAGGGCTACTCGTTCCAAGCAAGATGCCACTGCCATCCAGCAACGATTGACTGATGCCCTCTTGGCCACCAACCAGCTGCCCACCAATGTAGCCACGGCTCCATCTCCCAAGCTAGCTTGTGGGGAGTTGCCTGTCACACGACCCCTGCGTGTTCCAGCTACGAGCCACCAGCTGCCCAGTGCCCCACCCTTGAATGCCCTCGCTGGTGCCCATCCATCGTTGGATGATGGGGAGATTATCGAGCTTGCCAGCCCTAGTAGTCATCCAACCTCTGAGGAGATCATGATGGCAACACCTCCAGCCAGCAAGCAACCAGCTTCCGGAACTGGCGCCAACAACATTCCAGTTGCACAACCAAATAGATCAAGTGTGGCTCCCACTCAGCCAGCTCTACAGCCAAGAGCACATGAGCAGACTCACACAGTGGTGACCCCCAAGCAACCTGCTCCAAGGCACAGAGCACGCACGGGTCCCACCACAACCAACATTGGCAGGAGACCTAGTGGTCCATCACCCACCGTGACACCCAAGATTCCCAGCCTGGTTCCCACAGAACCACCAACCTATGGTACAGCCAGTGCCACAAGACTTGTGCCCAATGAGGTGACATTGTCTTCGGATACTAGGCCCAGTCTAGGTCCAACCATCACCAGTCCATTTGCCAGGAGGACCACCAAGCAGATACCCTCTGCTCTTGGTGAAATCCATGGGGAGCAACCACAGCAGGCACCTGCAACGCAGGCAGCTTTGGTGTCTCCTACCCAGAAGCTGGCTGTCATGGTGTCCCCTTCCCAGGAGCTGACTGCCACGGTGCTTCCTACCCCGAAGCTGGCTGCCATGGCCACAGTGCATGGCAATGAACCAATCCCGGTGACGCCGATGGATTTTCCTTAGGGCGATCGATTTGTGTTCCTGCTCGATCAAGCCCAAGCCCATCCGTCAAGGAACATGTATGCGGGGCAAGAAGGCCGCTCCACTGAGAGCTTGCCACCGCTGAATTCGGCCTGTGGCAAAGCCACGAATATTTGTCTACATATGAAGAAAACAAACAACAGCTATGATAGCAACCAGCACCGCCGACACCTACCTAGTCTGGCCATGCTGATGAAGCAGGCAACCCCTTTGCCTACCTTTGGTCCAGCAACCAACCAACCATGTGCAAGTCCCTCCACAGTTGAGATCCCCCATCTCACATTGTGTTCCACTAGCAGCCGATGCTGAGTGGCCCATGAATGTTCCGTTCATGGGGAGAGTATGTATTGTAGTTAGTTAGTAACTAATCGTATATCGTGGCATTCCCATGAGAGCGGATCCATACGCACTCGTGGGGAGCGATAACTTTTAGGAGCGAGAGCTCTGGATCCCGTCAGAGATAGCTCCAACAGCTATGCTGGCCTACAGCTCCAGCACCCGCAGCTGGCTTATCTCCAGCCAAAGCAGCAAGAAAGGATCGTCCTTTCTACCATAGTTAAGAAAATAGTACGAAAGATTGAGACCGATCCTGATTAGCTTGTAGCCCCTTTGATACCGCAGCAGTTGATACCAATCCTGTTGAGGCCGGGCAGAAGCAGTAGGAGGTAGCAGATAGTACTGTTCCCAGACTGCCACTGCACGATTGAATAACGAAGGCCCCCAGCTCCTGAGGAGAGCTGGCCCAAAGGGCCCAGCAGAGAGCTCTGCTGGCCCTCCTGTCTGACTGACAGGGCCAAGTCCTTGGTTTGGTGCCTACTGGAGGTGTTGGAATACTCCTGAGGCACGACAAGGCTCCCTGAACTGCCTGACTACCGCTGTACCTGAGGAAGGGTTTCAGCGAGACCCAGTCCACTACTTGGGTATTGGAACTGATCCTTCTAGAAACTTATTGTCTGTTATCCAAGCCTCACTCAAGCCATCCTTCTCCGGTGCAGATTGGAAAGCCATCCCTCATTGAATCCTATGGTCCGTGGGATGGCAGTCAGTTCTCGGCCCATGACGGCCAAGTTGGTGCAATTTGAAAAACAATGGTAAGTCTCCGGTCGTCTGCAGTTGAGCACAGAAAACAAAACTCATATCTATTTGTTGTTTTCTCTGCTGTACTGCTGATGGCCGAGGAAATCCCATTGTCGAACGAACGATTGTTGGTCGCTCCGGAGAACACGAGGAAGAAGAGGTTACCGCTACGGAGGTATGTGTACGGAGGAAACTGTTAACTCCAGCCCTACCAACAGCATGAACGGACCGTCGTCGACTCATTGAAAGGGAATTCGGGTTTTTTTCAGCGCTCGTCTCCAGTATCCCTTTGCTCAACCAACAGTTACAACGGAATATCGTCAATCCAGCCATTGTAGCTAGCTACCATACGGTAGTTACATCGGCAACAGTACCGAACACACTCAGCATCGGCTTTGCTCGCTACGCTCCGTTACTGGTACCTGGTACCTAGCATTGGGTCCTTATGACGAATACATGTACAACCGAATATTGTCAATCCGGCCATTGTAGCTAGCTACCGTATAGTTACATCGGCAACAGTACCGAACACACTCAGCTTCGGCTTTGCTCGCTACGCTCCGTTACTGGTACCTGGTACCTTGCATTGGATCCTTATGACGAATCCATGCACAACCGAACATTGTCAATCCAGCCATTGTAGCCAGCTACCGTAGAGTTCATCGATCAGTGACAGTGGCAACAGTACCGAACACACTCAGGTTCGACTTTCCTCGCTGCACTCGGTTACCTCACATTGGATCCTTATGACGAAAACACGCACAACCGAATATTGTTAATCCAGCCATTGTAGCCGGCTACCGTACAGTTACATCGGCGACAGTGTCAACAGTACCGAACACACTCAGGTTCCGCTTTGCTGGCTACACTCCGTTGCCGGTATCTTGCATTGGATCCTTATGACAAATACATGCACAACCGAACATTATGAATCCAGCCATTGTAGCCGGCTGCTTTATAGCTACATCGACGACAGTGGCAACAGTACCGAAAGTTCAGCTTTGCTCGCTACAGTTACCGGTACCTCGCATTGGATCCTTATGACGATACACAGCCGAATATTGTCAATACAGCAAATGTAGTTGGCTACACACCGTATAGTTACATCGGCGACAGTGGCGACAGTACTGAACACACTCAAGTTTGGCTTTGCTCGCTACACTCCGGTACAGGTACCTCGCATTGGATCCTTATGACGATACACAACCGAATATTGTCAATACAGCAAATGTAGTCGGCTACACACCGTATAGTTACATCGGCGACAGTACCGAACACACTCAGGTTCGGCTTTGCTCGCTACACTCCGTTGCCGGTTGTCGCGTCGCTCAAGGACTTGTGCATGCAGGAAAATGGATGCCGACACAGGAATCACCACCAAATCACTAGGAAAGAACACTGGAGGGGTGAATCCTGTAGGAGGATCCACTCTCTTGTGTGTTGTCGCGTAGTAGCCTCCTCCTCTTGTTGCCATTCAATGACTTGACGACGATCCGTCCATGCTGTTGGTAGGGCTGGAGTTAACAGACTCCTCCGTAGTGGTAGCCTCTCCTCTTCTTGTTCTCCGGAGCGTTCGTTCGAAAAGGACTCGACGCAATGGTAATTCATCGGCCGTCAGCAGTGCAGCAGAGAAAACAATAAATAGATATGAGTTTTGTTTTCTGTGCTCAACTGCAGAAACTTACCCTTGCTTTTCAAATTGCACCAACTTGGCCATAATGGGCCAAGAACTGACAGCCATCCCATGGTCCATAGGATTCAATGAGGGATGGCTTTCGAATCTGTACCAGAGTCAACCGGCTTGAGTGAGACTTGGATAACAGAGATAATAGAGTGCGATCGATCGATTCGAATAACTAAAACAACTCACCTGTTGACGGCCGAGCTCGGAATTCTCTCCTGAATACCATAGAAATCCAATGAGGGAGACAAGTCAGCGCTGCACCTTCAATAACAATCTTGATAATAGGCTTACCTCGAATCGATTCGATCGATCGGCCGATTGGATAAAGCACTCACCATGCATTGTTGTCGGCCAAGCTCGGATTTCTCTGCTGTTTGCCATAGCAATTCAATGAGGGAGAGAAGTCAGTGCTGTACCGGTACCTTCAATAACACTCTTGATAATAGATTCGATTCGTTCCTCGATTCTTTCAATCCTTAACCTTAGTAACTTCAACGGTTCCTTTATCCACGAATCGATCTATTTTTATCGAACAAGAACCTGTTACTTATGGATACACATGACCGTTGATTCTGCAACTGAAGTGCGGGTACACTAATTTACACAGTAAACGCGAGCCAATCGATTTCAGAGTGCACCTTAGGGGGTAACCAAAAGGAGCGCCGTCTCAGGAGACGGAACAGGAGCGAGGCTAGCTACTCGACAACACACAAGAGAGTGGATCCTCCTACCGGATTCATCCCTTCTTGTTATTTCCTACTGTTTTGGTGGTGATTCCTGTGTCGGTACCCATTTTCCTGTATGCGCAAATCAAGTACTGTTGCCACTAGCTATACGGCAGCTGGCTACAATGGCTGGATTAACAAGATTCCGTTGTGCGTGTATTCGTCATAAGGATCCAATGCGAGGTAACCGAGTGCAGCGAGCAAAGTCGAATCTGAGTGTGTTCGGTACTGTTGCCACTGTCACAGATCGATGAGCTCTACGATAGTTGGCTACGATGGCTGGATTGACAATGTTCGGTTGTGCATGTATTCGTCATATGAATCCAATGCAAGGTACCAGCAACGGAGTGTAGCCAGCAAAGCGGAACCTGAGTGTGTTCGGTACTGTTGACACTGTCGCCGATGTAACTGTACGGTAGCCTGCTACAATGGCTGGATTAACAATATTCGGTTTTGTGCATGTATTCGTCATAAGAATCCAATGCGAGGTAACTGAGTGCAGCGAGCAAAGCCGAACCTGAGTGTGTTCGGTACTGTTGCCACTGTCACCGATCGATGAACTCTACGATAGCTGGCTACGATGGCTGGATTGACAATGTTCGGTTGTGCATGTATTCGTCATAAGGATCCAATGCAAGGTACCGGTAACGGAGTGCAGCCAGTAAAGCGGAACCTGAGTGTTTTCGGTACTGTTGCCACTGTCACCGATTGATGTAACTCGACGGTAACTGGCTACAATGGCTGGATTGACAACGATGAGATCCAGTCAGGGTAGATGCACAAAGAGCTGGCTGGGAGTGGAGAGCTCTGCTTGGAGCCTCACTCCTCTGACAGTGGGAATGGGCCAGCCACAAAGCTGGCTGTCGCTGTTATTCAATCTCCACAGCAATGATTGAACAACTCACTCTTTGCCTTGGCACAATCCACACAGGAAGGCTTCAACTGTGGGGAAACTAGTGCTACTAAGGCTGTATCTGGTCAACTATCCTTTCATTACTTCTTCTTCTTTTAAACTATAATATATACACAAAATCCTCGACAGCACTCAGCCATGCAGCTTTGGCTCTCTTGCATCTCATTTGGCTGGTGCTGGCAAGCTACTTTCTATATTGGTCTTGGCTGAAGAACTGCATCATCCTTGGGTATATAGAGTTCCTCAGCTATTTCTGTATTGCCAGATGGCTGCACTGCTGACCTTACTGTTGGAGTATACAGATGTCACAGCGATTCTTCCACCTGGCTAAACAGCACAGCTGCTTCGCACCACAATGGGAGTTCACGTGGATTCCACTCATCGCTCCCACCATGTGATGTGTCCATGGTGGTGTCAGGAGATCAGCTGTTCTCCTTGCCAGAACAGACTGCCTTCAAGATGGGCCATATCTGGGAGTAACCCCAGTGTTTCGTCAGGATGTCTGCGGGGTTGATCTGCTCCCGGTAGATGATGAAACGAGAT
This sequence comes from Seminavis robusta, assembly GCA_903772945.1. Classification (NCBI taxonomy): domain Eukaryota; phylum Bacillariophyta; class Bacillariophyceae; order Naviculales; family Naviculaceae; genus Seminavis; species Seminavis robusta. The sequence goes on along the minus strand of CAICTM010002464.1, from coordinate 2,706 downwards.
GGTCCCTGCGCAACGGCTTCTCTGACGAAGTGTAGGAAAGGGCGTGATGTCTCTTCTTGAGGGGCGAATGGGCTGGGTGGAACTTGTCACCACAGACCCATTGTCCCAAACATGTATGTTGGCCCCTTTACCTCCACACCAAGTACCTGAGTGTAACTCTGCTGCAATGGCCTGTTGGTGGCAACCCTGCAGCAACGAACTCAGAGCCGTATTGGGCTGCTTCCACAGTAGCTTGCTTCTTGCAGTACATTCGAATGGGGTCTGGTTCACATAGTGCAGTACACCGTGACTGCCTTGCCATTGACCAATCGTGGTATAGGTTTGCATCCCATAGGTCGTCAATACTACCGCTTGTTATTTGCTAGTAATCACTGCAATTATTGGGGAGTATTTTGTTTTAGATTAAGCTGAAAGAGCAAAGTGAGGATTTTCTGGTGGGCATAGCAATTCTTGTGATGAATTGTGATATAAGGACCCCCGTAACACTTTAACCTAAAACTCCTTGGTTCCTTGCATGATATTTGCATGCGAACCGGACTAGATGATTAATACACGAGTCAATAGTAAGAGGTGTCAGGTAGTTTCCTCCAACACACTCCTGCACTGGTGCCCTAAGTGGCTAACCGTGGAACGAATAAAAAATTAGGCAATCAAACAAGGGGGTGGATGCCCCATGATGAAAGCCCTGTGCTCGTGGAAGAGCTTGCCCTGAAGGTGCTTCGTGAAAAAATCTTCCACGCATCTCCAAGGTTGGCAGTACACAACTCTAAGGTTGCTTTTTCCAATCTGGTCATGAAAAAAAAAGAAAACGAATGTTGATAGCCCGAGTTTTTTGCCCGACTGCCTTTGCCATTCTCTGCAAGAATGATCGTGCTTTTGTTGTCCTGCATGAGGATGTTGTCCTTCACAACGATCCCCTGCTCTTCAAGAACAACTTTGCCCACAAACATGGCGACATGACAACGTCAGCTCCAATCAATCCGCTTCCCGTGCGCTCCTCGTAATTCAATTTCTGTTTGCAGACACAGACAGCACCCGCCACTTCCAAAGGACATGACTCCTCCTGTATGGGAACGTATATCAGGATGGACTGCAAATGATGCGTCCACCCACCAAGTAGATGATGCGTATGTCATCAATGTGTAGGATCAACTTGTCCTGCGCCGTCTGTTGATAAACTTGAGGCCTTGGACAAACTTGTCCCAATCATCAGATGTTGGGCTTCTGACACGAGTGCATAACACAAGTAGTGAGAGTCTGCACTTCTGGTCGAGCACGCTTGCACAGGAACAACAGCTTGGCTGCAAAGGTATGATAGTGTTTCTCTGTTCTTGTCATTCAGGATGGTGCCATCACCAGAGCTGGATAGGTCAGCAGGAGCTGCACTGGTACCTTTTTCATTGCCCCAAAGTCCACTGGAAACTCTGAGACCATTTTCTTGACATAATCTATCATGTCAATCACAACTTTTCCTGGGTCGGAAAAGTCCACCGTCACCCCCAAGTAGTCATGCTTTGGGACCACGGGTTGCTTCACGGCTCCATAGGTTCCATACTAGCGTTAAACCATTCCAAAGTCGGTCATACCAACTTCATTCTGGGCTTGACATTAGATCGTTAACATGGAATCGGATTGTTTTTTGGTAGCCCTCGATCATGCGGTTGTGCCACACAAGGATCGTATTGGTTGAAACAAATCCAATTTGCTCGAGGTCACTTCTGAATGCGTTGTACCAAAGAAGTGCTGCCAAAACACATGCCATAAATGGCTCTCTCCACGACAAATAGAGGAAGAACTCTCCTTTTTGTATGTCAGGAAAGAGGCTATATGTGTCAGGATCAATTTCGACAAGTAAATCTGAAGGGTTCCCTCAATGATCATGAGGACCCTGTCTTAACCTTGTTTGACTTTTGGCATTGGGGTTTGATGAACGCATGGGGAACATCCAGGGACATCAAATCCCTATCTTCAGATGCATCGACACAATGGATAACATCAAACCCTCAAGTAAACTGTTGGGCTTCTGGCATCTTCTTTCTGATGGTACACCCTTGTAGGTTTCCCATTGTAGACTGCACGGCCCTTGACCGTGCCATCCCTTTTCCACTCACAAACATGAGTGCCATTTGTGCCTTTTTAAATTCAGAATCACTGCATTTGTTTGGGTCGACTGGACTGAAACACACTCTGCTGTGTAGCTGGTCCTTCTCTTTGAGCGCCGCCTTCCTGGCTTTGTTGCCCCACACTTTCAGACCTTGGTAGAAGATGTTGTTGGGCATGGCTGCTCTCATCCTTGACTTCTGCTTTGGCACTCCTGTGATTCAGGAGTCCATGACAAAGCTAGGTGCTTGCTTGTCTCTGTCTCATACAGTAGTGGTTGCTTCGCTTCGTCCTTGGACGAAGGTACTCCTTTCTTGCTTCGGCTGTAGCAATCCGAGCTGAACGTCTAATTCCAACTCGGGGAAGCTTGGAAGCCTTGGCTGGTCCAGCGAGGTTTCCATCATTGGTATCCACTGCTGGTGCTGTCTCTTAACTTGTGGGGTTGTTTGGACTTGTGCTTGTTGGGATTCCTTGGATCCCTCTTCTCCTTCTTAATCGGAGTCAATGTTGTGGCATACTGTTTTGGATCCCTTGGTACTATCCCTGGGCGTTCCCATCCTAAGAATCTTAATCTGATTCGTGGATTCCACTGAATCTTCGGCGTAA
>CAICTM010002463.1:0-14367 GCA_903772945.1 Seminavis robusta | reverse complement strand
TGGAAGCAAAGAGGGCCTCTGCCAGTCGCCGCTGCGTGGGCTTGACACTAGTGCCAGGCAACTCCCCACAATCGTGCTTGAGAGATGTGTGGTACCGGTTGTGCCTCCTGGTCGCGGCTGCTTTCTGCCTAAGGGCAGCTGCTTTTCCATTGATCTTCTCGAGGTTTCGACTAAGGGAAATGTCAAGCAGCTGATGAATGCACCACTGTCGCTCTTCAATGAGACTATCAAGGGTAGTGCCAAGGGCTTGGATAGAGGTGTGCTGCTCATCCAGACTCTTCATGATGGCCTGAACCGTATCCTCCCGGGTTGTAGGGGAAGTGTGGCTAGTTGTTCTTGGGCTATCCTGTTTCCTTGGTTCTCTAGCCTTCGAGGCCTTCCGTGATGGTGGAGGAGTCACTGTGGGTATGTAGAGTGACATGGTTGCTTTCTTGCTGCCAAGGAAGAGGTGTAGGCTGTACTTGGTGGTAACACTGGATCTCAGCTCTTGTTGCAGTGCAATAAGGGCTGGCTCAACTGTAATCTGGAATCCACAAAGATGACCTCCAGGAACCTTGCTATGGGCCTGGAAAATTCAATCTAGGTGTAGTTGGATAAGGTAGCCAGTGTAGAGGGTCTGGAACCTGCTTCCTGAATTGCCGTGGTGCTGGGAATTGGCTTGGATTTGTGAGATTTTGCCTCACTGGAAGCTAGCTTACTGGGATCAATGAATCTCCCCACAAAAGCTCCAAAAATTCAAGGTGAGATACCCACTGACTAAACAAAGGATGGCGGATGCACTGGTAACACTTTCAGCCAAGCGAATTGACCTCTTGGTTGCCTCGGGAGCTCTCCGAGTGGCTCTTCTTGTTCTTGTTGCGATCGTTTCACGATTTCAAGGACTCGACGGAATTCAATGACTCGACCAAGTAAATACCTTGAAAATGTGAGGACGCTTCCGACTTACGGAGCTGAGCCTGCTTTCGGTACGGGGAACTTTGTCGTATAAGTCTTCGCGGATCCAGGATCGCAAAAGAACTCCTTGACGTTCCGTGTGACGACGTTCACTGACTCAGTGCACGAGCAATAAGTACCGTATCACTCGAAAACTGCACGGACGATCTGATTGGCTGAGCGACTTCCGAGAAATGTTCTTCAACGTTCCGTGGAATCGCTAAACACGATCCAGTACGTTCCTTGGATCGCTCGAAACTGTACAGGACAGAAATTCGTGACACTCAAAACTGCACAGGCGATTGCAAAGAGATATGCCTCGAAAGTCGTAATAAATCTGACCGTTCCGTGGAATCGCTAAGGGGATTCACGAGAGATATGCCGGTCACCAGCAATTCCTCGTCTCGTAAAAGCTTTCGTTGATTGCCAAGATAGGTGCGAAAACAATAAGTCTTTCGTTCACTCGGAGACTCCAGGCGTTGCTTTACTACCACTATCGAGTGAATTGGTTGTTTTCGCGAAGTCGCCAACGGTACGTTGTGGTTGTCGTCAATGATGAGGTTGTCAAGATGGTGGTAATCTAGGTCCTGTTCAAGGCAATGATGATGGTGTTGGCCTTGTAGGATGGTAGATGGTCAAGTCAAAGGTTCCTGTCAATGTGGTGAGCAGTGGAACTATCAAAATTGACCAGAAGGTTGTTGACTTAGGGCTTCAAAAGGAGCCTTGAAATCCAGTTGTCAAATCCAATGAAACCAACTGTAACTGTAGTGTAGCACTGATTGTTGTAATGCGGAGAGCTCCTTGTCAGCCTGGAGACTCTCCTTCCCTTAAAACTGCCTGAATTCTATGCGGTCTGTTAATCCAATAAGTTTCTAGAAGGTTCAGTTCCAATACTCAAGTAGTGGACTGGGTCTCGCTGAAACCCTTCCTCAGGGGCAGCGGTAGTCAGGCAGTTCAGGGAGCCTTGTCGTGCCTCAGGAGTGTTCCAACACCTCCAGTAGGCACCAAGCCAAGGACTTGGCCCTGTCAGTCAGACAGGAGGGCCAGCAGAGCTCTCTGCTGGGCCCTTTTGGGCCAGCTCTCCTCAGGAGCTGGGAGCCTTCGTTATTCAATCGTGCAGTGGCAGTCTGGGAACAGTACTATCTGCTACCTCCTACTGCTTCTGCCCGGCCTCAACAGGATTGGTATCAACTGCTGCGGTATCAAAGGGGCTACAAGCTAATCAGGATCGGTCTCAATCTTTCGTACTATTTTCTTAACTATGGTAGAAAGGACGATCCTTTCTTGCTGCTTTGCTGGGAGATAAGCCAACTGCGCATGCTGGAGTTGTAGGCCAGCATAGCTGTTGGAGCTATCCCAGAGGAATCCAGAGCTCTCGCTCCTAAAAGTTATCGACAAACGTGGAAGAAGAACCCGGAGGACTATCCTCCACCCGAACGAAAGAAACTGACCAACCGGTTCGCTGCGATCAAGTGTGCGGTCAGAATGATCCTACTCCATGTTGCCTCCTTTCTAAGCAACCCGGACAAGAAATCAATAGACCAGATGGCGAGACTAGCAGAAGAGAAAATCTGTAACGACTTTGAATTCGAAAAGAACGAAACCATCACCCCCTACAAGATTCAAAAGCATGAGAAGACCAGGCAGCTCCAGTCTACCCTTAGCCTACCATCGAACCTTCCCAATAAGATTCGAGCCTATCAACCTAGTCATCGTCCGCCCGCCTTCTTGTTAAGCGATTGGAAGAATGTCATTGCATATTCACCCTTGCTTCATCCATTCGTTATAATGATGTCCTTTATGCTTCTTGTTGTCCTTCTTACCACTCCTGGTGTTCTTAACTCCGATAGTCTTAGCTCCGATAGTCTTAGCTCCGATAGTACCGATAGTCTTAGCTCTACCGTCTAGGAATAGCCCATTGTAGACATATCTGTGCACCGAATCGTTTTTTGAATCAAAAACCCAAACCTCTTGACCCTCGAATTCCTTCATCTCGAAAAGAAATATGACAATTTGCCTACCAAGTCAAGACGAAGACGCAGACGCACGAACCCCCCAGCACATGCCAGAACACGCGTGCCAATCCTTCGCGTGCAAGCCGAGAGGGGGGGGGAGATTATTATAGGCAAATTGTCCCATCTTCGTAGAAATGGGTACAATTCTACAGCGGAAAAAATCGCAAATGTTGTCCCATGTGCCAAGAATCCTGTCCCAAACCCAGTGCCTGTCCCAACTCCCTATCGTTCTGGACAACATGCATCCCTTTTTTCCCGCTTTCTCGATCCCGCTCCACTGCTAAGGATTAATTGTAGTTCCCTCGCTGCGCGCCAGCCAAACCATGTTCAAAAACGCTTCAGATTAAACTTGCTGTGTGTCCACTTCGTTGTGCTGTGTCACTGCTGTGTCACTGTGCGTCCACTGTGCATTGTGCTGTGTCATTGTGTGTCTACTGTCTGTGCGTCCACTTTGTTGTCTACTGTGTTGCGTCCGCTTCGTTGTGTTGTGTCACTGTGTGTTGTGCTGTGTCACTGTGCATTGTGCCGTGTCACTGTGCGTCCACTTCGTTGTGCTGTGCACGCACAACGACTGTGTCCCTATTCTATTGAAAACGCTGCGCGTCACTGACCCTCAACGCTTAATACGAACGCATGCGAACCCCCCTTCTAAGTGACCTTATTCAAACGTGCCGCTGTGCCACAGAATCCGAATCAGTGTCAGAATTGCGATTTAATAAGTTGGCCTTATTCAACAACCAAACCAATGTTCAAACCCCATCCGCCATGTCCCTGTCCCAAACCGACATAATTTTTCGTTTTGTTACTTAATTTTCGTTTTGTCGAACCCCCCTCTCCATAACAATAAATGAACAAATGGACCATAAAGCAAGTCAGCCCGATCAAGATGACTCCGTCTTATCTGATGAAAACCTCCCCGATGATGGAAATAGCGGAACTAGAGTCAATTCAGTCGTACCTGTTAGAACTGATCAATTATCACAGCTATTGTCGCCGTCATCGGATCAGCATCCCGGGCCCATTGGCTCGCTTGGAGAAAAGGTGTTGGCAAAAACACCCCCCCTCGTCTCGCGAATGATCAAGAACCGCCTAAACCAAGATTCAATGCAAGCCAAGGTCGCCACTGGATCTTCACGTTCAATAATTACTCAGAAAGCAACTACGATCGAATAGTAAAAGCGTTTGATAAAGCATCGAATGAAGGGAAGCCGTGTAAACTAGTCAGTGCCATTATTGGAAAAGAAATTGGAGCTTCCGGTATACCACACCTCCAAGGCTACTTCTGCGTTGATAAGAAATGCCAGCAATGGTTATTTCAAACTCTCTTCGGGTATGAATCCGCGCGCTTCTTTCTGCAACTTCATGACACAAAAGCGCATCCAGCTGTGAAGGCGTTCCGTTATTGTAAAAAGGATGATAAAAAAGCTCGTATCTGGGGTAGAGACCTCGAGAAGGAGTTGTTAGAAAAGGAACAAAAAGGGGAAAAAAGAAAGCGAGAAGCTGATGAACCCGACCCCTATGATGAGCTCACCGATATGATTAAACATAGAAAGCTAAAGACTATGGATCAGGTCCGTCAACAAAATGCGCTGCTAGCAGCCATGCATGAAGAGTATTGGAAAGTCTAATCGTCCGGTCTGCATCGCGCCCAGACGTGAAGCAACACCCCTATCGTCCCTGGCAGCAGGAATTAGAAGAGAAGATACTCAATGAACCGTATTCCGATCGCGAAGTAATCTTCGTCGTTGACTTGAAAGGCAACACGGGAAAGAGTTGGTTTCGTGACCGTTGGGAGCAGAAACACGGTAAATCCTACACCGTCGGTGCCGACAAATGCGACAACATCTCGTACGAGCTGTCGAACCATGTGATCGAAAAAGGAACCCTGCATGTGGTGTTCATGGATGCCCCTCGCTCCAGATCCGCTTATGTGTCGTACACCTGGCTGGAAGAATTGAAGAACGGTGAAATCCGATCACCAAAATATAAAAGCAAGAATCACGTACTAGAACATCGTCCTCATGTGATTGTCGGGATGAATGCATTCCCGCGACGAGACAACCCCAACGAATCAGGATTGTCTGAAGACCGGTACACCTATTTCATAATTGACAAAGATGGTGAAACCGGTAAATGAGTCTATGGATATAAAGACCCCGACTCTCTGTCTAGTACACCTTATGAAGAAATCCAAACCACAATCCAACCGCGCCTTCCGAACAAACTCCAGGGTGTTCTCAATGAGGCGTTTAAATCCTGTTTTGGGCCGGATCAAACCACAAGTACTGCAACTGTTTGTAAATCCCTTATTAACGCGGTTCAGACGTGGTCGAAGAACGTGGTTCAGTCGATTAACTAATAACTAATAATTATCCCTTCTTTTCCTCAGAGTCAACCTTCTGTTGTTCAAAGTCCTCCCTGTCGATAGATTCGAGTAATATCTTCTTGACAAACTTCGGGTCAGTGGCAAATGGTTTAGCCATCTTTGTGGATAACCCCACCCTCGGTAACCGTCCGATAACCGTAGCGTCCCTCCCTATCAACGTGGACAAGTCGACAAAGGCTCACCATGTCCCCAAAATAGGAAGGCCTACAGCTGCAATACTTTTCCAACAACCGTTTAGCGTAAGCCTGTGTGCACGGCGAGTTGAGGTTCACGTAACCCCTCAACATCAAAGAAGAGTTGGTTCGATTCTCATCCTTTGCGATGCAAGAGAACTTTGCCTTATTCTCAAACAACCTTTTCAGGTACACCAGAGCCTGTTCACGTGTCCTTTCAGCCCATTCCCTTCCATTGTCACCCCTGCCTTTGAAGTAGAGAATGAAAACGTACTGTTTAGTTGTCTTTGTCCTTCCCATCTCATAAATTTTACAACAAAAAAACAAATTTTACTTTTTTATGAGACCATGGTAGCCCTAAAGTTTTATTTTCCTTCAAACGGTGAGGACCAAGATGCGGTGATGAAACACCTGTGGGATCAAGGCGCTATATCCTATCTGATATTCGTCCGGAGAATGTCCCTCCGTGGAAACCCATACATCAAGGGTGTCTTCATCCTAAACCACAAAGACGCCACGACACCCTCTGAGTTCGAGTACGTTCCGCTTTCCGAGGATCATATCCGCCCAGTAGTGAATGAGTTCCGAGAAGAACTCTCGATGGAAAACAATGGTGTCGAGTTAGGCAGTCTTAATTAAGGAGGTCCACCGGAAACCTGATGGAGGGGCAGATGGTGTGAGTTCCAGAAATAAATAAATACTTCATACCTCTGTGTTCTGGGCACCTCCAGCGCGAGGCATGGCTTGAGCCGAAGCAGCAGCAGCAACAACAAAACTCGCCAAATCCTTCCTCAAGGATGCTCTTGTGGTTGTCCTGGAGCGTCGTCTACCCACAATCTAACCATCAGGCACTGTTGTACTACCACCTATGAGGAAGGGTACGAGTCGTTGTCAACTGAGCTGGCCCAGCGATCGAGAACTTGTGAGGTCGCGCGATAAAGTCTAGGAGCGAGAGCTCTGGATCCCGTCAGAGATAGCTCCAACAGCTATGCTGGCCTACAACTCCAGCATGCGCAGTTGGCTTATCTCCCACCAAAGCAGCAAGAAAGGATCGTCCTTTCCATCATAGTTAAGAAAATAGTACGAAAGATTGAGACCGATCCTGATTAGCTTGTAGCCCCATTGATACCGCAGCAGTTGATACCAATCCTGTTGAGGCCGGGCAGAAGCAGTAGGAGGTAGCAGATAGTACTGTTCCCAGACTGCCACTGCACGATTGAATAACGAAGGCCCCCAGCTCCTGAGGTGAGCTGGCCAAAAGGGCCCAGCAGAGAGCTCTGCTGGCCCTCCTGTCTGACTGACAGGGCCAAGTCCTTGGTTTGGTGCCTACTGGAGGTGTTGGAATACTCCTGAGGCACGACAAGGCTCCCTGAACTGCCTGACTACCGCTGTCCCTGAGGAAGGGTTTCAGCGAGGCCCAGTCCACTACTTGGGTATTGGAACTGAACCTTCCAGAAACTTATTGATTCATTGAGCCAAGTTGACTGGCTCCACAGTGGCAAAATCACCAAAACCAAGGCAATTCCCAGCACCACGGCAACACAGGAAGCAGGCTCCAGACCCCCTACACTGGCTACCTTATTCAAGAACAACCCACTTGAATTTCCTAGCCCCATACCGAGATCCCTGGAAGTATCCTTTGTGGTTTCCAAAGTACAGTTGAGTCAGCCTTATTCTACTGCTACAAGAGCTGAAAACCAGTGCTTCCACCGGTACAGCAGGTACACCTCTTCTTTGTCAGTAACAAGAGGCACCATGTCTTTCTACGGTTTCTACAGCGATGTGAGCGACCCTTATGCACCTGGCTACTCCGAACGTTGGTGGCACCACGCCTACCCTGGGCCCCAAGTCCAAAGTAGCCACACCGCCTGTGCCCGCCCCACACACCACGATGGAGCCGGCAACAGTAACCTTGCCTACCGCCACCGGCATCGGGAGACACAGCCACCAGTGTCACGACCAGATGAACACAAATCCGTCTTTGGCATTCTTGAGAAGACACCGGCACCACCTGTGTCAACAGTGTTCCCACCAGACGCATACACATCACCCTTCGACATCCTTGAGAAGAGGCCGGCACCAATGGCCTATGGTAGGACCAAGCACCAGCTGGGTGATGGGGAGATCTCAGAGCTGTCTCCCAACAGCTCCAGTTGTCACCCAGACCTCATCTATAACCCAGCCATGGAAGACATGCTGATCCGCTTTCAACAGCAACAGGTCACCGTTGCCCGGCAACTCGACCTCATGAGAGCTGACCACGCGTCCCTCAGACGAAACCTGAGAGCTGATCATGAATCCTTCAAGCAACACATGGGAGCTGACCACGAAACCTTCAAACGAAAGATGGAAGCTCAGTTCATCGCCTTGCAGGACCAACTGACAACTCAACTGGAAGCCTTGGTCGTGGTAGCTGCTAGGCCACCTGTCACAGCACCTACACCTGCTTTGACACCACCAGTTCATGGGGAGACCAATGCCACTCCACTGCCAGCCATGGGCAGTGCTGATGGCGTCCACAAGCCGACTGGTGATAGCGCTATTGGTACCCAAAGGCTCCACAGCCCAAAGAAGCAGCAGTGCCACGGGGCTACTCGTTCCAAGCAAGATGCCACTGCCATCCAGCAACGACTGGATGCCATTGCCATCAAGCAACGATTGACTGATGCCCTCTTGGCCACCAACCAGCTGTCCACCAATGTAGCCACGGCTCCATCTCCCAAGCTAGCTTGTGGGGAGTTGCCTGTCACACGACCCCTGCGTGTCCCAGCTACGAGCCACCAGCTGCCCAATGCCACACCCTTGAATGCCCTCGCTGGTGCCCATCCATCGTTGGATGATGGGGAGATTATCGAGCTTGCCAGCCCTAGTAGTCATCCAACCTCTGGGGAGATCATGATGGCAAAACCTCCAGCCAGCAAGCAACCAGCTTCCAGAGCTGGTGCCAACAACATTCCAGTTGCACAACCAAACAGACCAAGTGTGGCTCCCACTCAGCCAGCTCTACAACCAAGAGCACATGAGCAGACTCACACAGTGGTGACCCCCAAGCAACCTGCTCCAAGGCACAGAGCACACAAGGGTCCCACCACAACCAACATTGGCAGGAGACCTAGTGGTCTATCACCCACAGTGACACCCAAGGTTCCCAGCCTGGTTCCCACAGAACCACCAACCTATGGCACAGCCAATGCCACAAGACTCGTACCCAATGAGGTGCCTTTGTCTTTGGATAGGACCAGCCTTGGTCCAACCATCACCAGTCCATTTGCCAGGAGGCCCACCAAGCAGATACCCTCTGCTCTTGGTGGAATCCATGGGGAGCAACCACAGCAGGCACCTGCAACCAAGGCAGCTTTGATGGCTCCTACCCAGAAGCTGACTGCCGTAGTGTCTCCTTCCCAGGAGCTGAATGCCACGGTGCTTCCTACCCCGAAGCTGGCTGCCATGGCCACAGTACATGGCAAGGGACCAATACCGGTGACGCCGTTGGATTTTCCTTAGGGCGATTGATTCATGTTCCTGATCGATCGAGCCCAAGACCCACAGTCAAGGAACATGTATGCGGGGCAAGAAGGCCGCTCCACTGAGAGCTTGCCGCCGCTGAAATCGGCCTGTGGCAAAGCCACAATATTTGTCTACATATGAAGAAAACAAAGCAACAACTATGACAGCAACCAGCACCGCCGACACCTACCTAGTCTGGCCATGCTGATGAAGCAGGCAACACCTTTGCCTACCTTTGGTCCAGCAACCAACCAACCATGTGCAAGTCCCTCCACAGTTGAGATCCCCCATCTTGCATTGTGTTCCACTAGCAGTCGATGCTGAGTGGCCCATGGATGTTCCATTCATGGGGAGAGTTTGTAGATAGTTAGTTAGTAACTAGTCGTATATCGTGGCATTCCCATGAGAGCGGATCCATTCGCACTCGTGGGGAGCGATAAAGTCTAGGAGCGAGAGCTCTGGATCCCGTCAGAGATAGCTCCAACAGCTATGCTGGCCTACAACTCCAGCATGCGCAGTTGGCTTATCTCCCACCAAAGCAGCAAGAAAGGATCGTCCATTCCATCATAGTTAAGAAAATAGTACGAAAGATTGAGACCGATCCTGATTAGCTTGTAGCCCCATTGATACCGCAGCAGTTGATACCTATCCTGTTGAGGCCGGGCAGAAGCAGTAGGAGGTAGCAGATAGTACTGTTCCCAGACTGCCACTGCACGATTGAATAACGAAGGCCCCCAGCTCCTGAGGAGAGCTGGCCCAAAAGGGCCCAGCAGAGAGCTCTGCTGGCCCTCCTGTCTGATTGACAGGACCAAGTCCTTGGTTTGGTGCCTACTGGAGGTGTTGGATACTCCTGAGGCACGACAAGGCTCCCTGAACTGCCTGACTACTGCTGTCCCTGAGGAAGGGTTTCAGCGAGACCCAGTCCACTACTTGAGTATTGGAACTGAACCTTCCAGAAACTTATTGTCGCGAGATAATAGAGCCCCCAGATTGGTACCGACCGTTCATGCTGTAGCGTACAGCTCACTTGACAGTACCATGACCGCTGTGTAGAGTGATTGAAGTAGACTAATTGTTCTATGGTGGTAAAGTGTTCAGCTTGACTACAGCATTCGTTCTAGCAGTGTCTTTTCCCATCTTGGGTTGAGCGATTTTGGACACAAACTCGCGATATCCTCGTGTTGTTGTTTAGTCATGAGTATGTGGGACTAAGTAGTCGGTGAACCTCCTTAATTAAAAACTAGGACAACCAAGACTCTCTGTTTCTTCATTATAAGAGGCAAGTATCGACTATCGTAGAGAGGGTGGTAGAAGTGTACATACGCTTGTGTGGTACATGCCTGTGTAGACTGCGAGAGTTCATTCAAAAAAGATGGTCCTATGTCTTTGAGAGCAAGTAGGGCGAGACAGGTTCCAGTCAACAACCGGTGAGAACACAGCAGAACACATCATTCGATCGCTGAAATCAGTGTCCGTACTCACGTTATGTTCATGGTGGACATGTTTGTTATCTCTTGTTATCTTGATATCTATCTTCGCCCAGTATGGCGCACTCTTGCTTTAATGGCATCCTCTTTGGCCATGACAAGCTCCCATAGACTCTCGCCAGCCACTATGGGTGGAATTCTTCCCCACTTGGGCATTTTCGCAATTATGGCATTGAAGAATGGCTCGCGATCTCTCTTCATGATGAGATTCCCCACTCCAATAATAGCGGCAGTGCGACACGAATTGGGTCTAGTGTTGTCACCTGGTTTGTCATAGATGTGGCACGTCCTCTTAACTCGTTGATCGGCCTCTGAGAAAGCTTGTGTGGCTTCTGCCTCATTCGCAAAGCCCCTGCTGATTGCTTTTGTTCTAGTGTCAGGCGACCAAAGACAGTCAACTAGATCCGCTAAGAACAACCACATGATTCAGCTGTTCTTGTTGTCTCGTCCGCAGTAAATCCACCACGCTGTTCGATAATTCATGTAGTTTGTCGGAAATTGTGGCCCGCAGCAGCACACCGTTGTTGTTGTTGTTGTTGTTGTTGTTGTTGTTGTTGTTGTTGTTGTTGTTGTTGTTGTTGTTGTTGTTGTTGTTGTTGTTGTTGTTGTTGTTGTTGTTGTTGTTGTTGTTGTTGTTGTTGTTGTTGTTGTTGTTTGTTGTTGTTGTTGTTGTTGTTGTTTGTTGTTGTTGTTGTTGTTGTTGTTGTTGTTGTTGTTGTTGTTGTTGTTGTTGTTGTTGTTGTTGTTGTTGTTGTTGTTGTTGTTGTTGTTGTGTTGTTTTTTCTCCTACCGGACGCAGTTGCGCTGGCGTTGGCGGTATCGCGTGATGCACTACTAACCGTTGACGACCATTGTTGTTATTTAGGTGATCTTCTCTAATTGGAGGACCCGTAGCAGTTGGTGGTGCTAATTGTCGCGGAGGAGAATTCAAATTCAAATCCGGTGTTGTTGGCGATGGTGGCTTCTGACAGTTCCCACATAGGCAATGACCAAGCTCACTATATTTCTGTCGGTGTGATTTGACTGCTTTGATGAATTTGGCGAAGAAGCGTTCGCCATTGTCCTTTGGTAGCATTTCTGCATTGGGAAAAGGACTGGAGATCCCAAGTGCATTTGCCATGGCATTGATGTGCCTGAGCTCTGTGTGATTCCAATACGGCAGCACACGCTTCCATCCCGCAGGTATGTTTTCCCTCTGTTGTGGACCCAGTGATATGAGTCCTCTCTTGTGCCTGATATTGAGGTTGTATCGAGCTGTTCCACACAGGTTCAAACTGTCACACAGACGGCTCCTCATTCCAGAGTTTGCGAAATGGGCAAACCGGTCATGGAATGCTTCCAACTTGGACTCACCTCTCTTGGACAAGAACTCTGTAAGTCCATGTTTCGATAGCGGGGACGGAGGAATTTCGTCATACATTTGTTCGATGCTCATTGGATCCACCAAGTGATGTGCTTTTTCCTTGCAGTTCTCAACAGCTGGCTTGGTGTCACTTGTAAATAAAGGAACTCCCTTGACTGGATCAAGCCTTCCCCTTCCTGGTCTGTTCGGATCCGAAGAGGTGACTTTGTATCGACAAAACCAATTATCCAGTCGCTGGATCATTGTTTCTGGTTCTCGAAACCTTTTTCTAAGATACTTGGCGTATCTGTCGCGAAACAGTTTGGTACCTTGCAGGTCTCGAATGTCATCGGAAGAGTAACAACGGCCTGTGGAGGAAAGTGTGCCGTCCTTCAGGGCCTTGAGGAGCTTTGCGTAGTCCTCGTCATGATAGACATAAAGGCAGTTAAGAAGATCAGTAAGTGCGTCTCCATAATCAATGTGTCCCTTTTTCATTGTACCGACGATTCTTTTCTCATAATGAAACAGTCCCAATCGTCCTTGCAATTGAGGAAGCAGCGAGAGCCAAAATTCTTTGCCATTAGGCCAAGTATCACTGTACATTGCCTGTGGAGTAAAGTGGGTACATCTTGCAAGAAGATTGGTCGCATGAGAGAAGTGAATGGCTTTGGTTGAAGGAACCAGCACGGCAGATGCTATTTCACCAGTTGAAGTGGCACAGTCCCAGACAGCTACAGCACCTAAGCTCTTCTGGTAATTCTTCACAACTTGGAAAGTATGGTCCTGGCAGAAGATTCCATTTATGCACTGGACGCTTTGAATCTCCCTTGTGTGACGCTCAGTGTCACTGATACCCCAAGGATTGTTCTTGGAGTTGGCAGCGTGGTCGTACAAGTCTCGAATGGTCTCTCCAAGGGGAGGAAACTGTCGAATGAAGACGCCATCCTTTTCCAAGTACTGCTGTTTCACAAAGGTCTCCGGTTGCTTTTTCATGAGAGAGTAGTAAGATGATAATCGCTGCAAACAGTGCTGATTGACTGCATTGTACAATAGCTTAGGCCGGTCTCTACCGGAGGGACTAAAGTAGGGACTAAAGGAATCCTTTAGGTGGTTGTTTAGTTCAAGATTTAGTCATTATCCTTTAGTAATGGTGGTGTCTACCAGCAGATGACTAAATCTCGGACTAAACAATTTAGTCCAGTTTTTAGTCAAAAGGTGGTGTCTACCGTGGGACTAAACAAAAACCAGCGACTAAATCCATTGCAGGGTGCTGGACTTAAAGGACTCAAAAAAGATTTAACCAACGTGATCACTTGGTGGGCTACCAATATTCTATCAGAATGGTGGATTTAAAGGACTCAAACAAAGACTTAACAGAAGTGATTGCTTTTTTGAGATAACAAGACTCCCTCAAAACACACCATTGCCATGCACCTCTCCTCTATCATTCATTTGATCGTTTATTTGCACCTCTACTATCATTCAATCGTTCGATCGTTTGCACCTCTACTACTAGTATCATTCATTCGATCGTTTGCACCTCTACTATTAATACTAGTATCATTCAATCGTTCGCACCTCTACTAGCTAGTACTATCGGCCGATACTCCTCTTCGATCGTACTATCGGCCGATACTCCTCTTCGATCTCTACTATCGGTTGGCCGATACCGTACTCCTCTTTGATCGTTCGATCGCACCTCTACTCTATCAGCTCTGTCGCGATGCTCTGATAGTGAGGCTGTGCAATGAGGCTGATGCTGTTCTTTCTTAAAGAGTTCTTAAACAAGCTTTAGTCCTTACGCTCGCTCACGGACTAACCAGCCTCCGGTTAGTCGGTGAACGAACATTTCGACTAAAGCCTTTAGTCTGTATGACCTTTAGTCCCTATGGTAGACACCACCCCCAGAGACTAAACTATCGACTAAACTATGAAATATGGCTTAGTCGCTACTTTAGTCGCTCTGGTAGAGACTGGCCTTACTGCATAGTTCACTGTTCGCATAGGTCAACATGATAGTATCGAACACTTGTGTGGTGGTTCTTGAAAGGTGACTTGCTCTTTTGGCAAGGGCATATTTAGGCTCCACTGGATAGAGTGTGGCAACATGGGGTGGAATTGCAACTAGGACTTTGCCATCGTTGGCATCGAAACGTCTGGAGCACCGATTGCATTTCATTGACATCATAATGCACCACATCGGACTGCCATCCAAGGAGTGAATAGGGAAGAGCGTCTTGTTATGGGAGAAGTTCGTTCTCTTATTACGAAGAATGCCAGGGCATTCGGCATTGGGGCAAGGTACAATAACTCCCTGCCTTTCCCAGTCGACCAGTAGCAACTTCTGACCCACAATGGAGTGATAGTGTGGCGATGAGATTGCATCAGGTGAGTCGGGAATTATCATCGTGATGCCATCCTGAAAAAATTGGTTGAATACGCCATCATTCTTTGGGCGGATCACCTTTTGAGCTACTTCATTGGCCAAAGCAACCATAGCTAATGGCACCCCTTTTGACTTGTG
>CAICTM010002462.1:0-14379 GCA_903772945.1 Seminavis robusta | reverse complement strand
ACAGCAATGATTGAACAACTCACTCTTTGCCTTGGCACAATCCACACAGGAAGGCTTCAACTGTGGGGAAACTAGTGCTATTTAGGCTGTATCTGGTCAACTATCCTTCATTACTTCTTCTTCTTTAAACTATGCTAAAATCAACTGAACACAAAATCCTCGACAGCACTCACCCATGCAGCTTTGGCTCTCTTGCATCTCATTTGGCTGGTGCTGGCAAGCTAACTTTCTATATTGGTCTTGGCTGAAGAACTGCATCATCCTGTGGTATATAGAGTTCCTCAGCATTTCTGTATTGCCAGATGGCTGCACTGCTGACCCTACTGTTGGAGTATACAGATGTCACAGCGATTCTTCCACCTGGCTAAACCAGCACAGCTGCTTCGCACCACAATGGGAATTCACGTGGATTTCACTCATCGCTCCCCACCATGTGATGTGTCCATGGTGGTGTCTAGAGATCACGTGTGTCTCCTTGCCGAAACAGAACTGCCTTCAGAATGGGCCATATCTGGGAGTAACCCCATGTTTCGTCAGGATGTCTGCGGGTTGATTGCTCCCGGTAGATGATGAAACGAGATGGTCCCTGCGGCAAATGGCTTCTCTGACGAAGTGGTAGGAGAGGGCGTGATGTCTCTTCTTGAGGGGCGAATGGGGCTGGGTGGAACTTGTCACACAGACCCATTGTCGCCAAACATGTATGTTGGCCCTTTACCTCCACACCAAGATATAGTGTACTGGCTGAATGCTGTTGGGTGGCAACCTTAGCAGCAAAATCCTATGTGGCTGCTTCCACAGTAGCTTGCTATCTCGCATGTACTTCGAATGGGGCTTGGTCACATAGTGCAGTACACCGTGACTGCCTTGCCATTACCCAATCGTGGTATAGGTTTGCATCCACATAGGTCGTCATACTACCGCTTGCCTTTGGCTGTGGGGCATCTACTGGAGTTCCTCCTGTGCCTCCCATAGACCGTCCTTGTCCAGTGTGGCTCCTCAGGTGATATATTCTGGGTTATGTCTTAAGTTGGAGATATATGAGTCTGTTCCTGATCTGCGTTCATCTTGATTCCGTCTCTCCGCAAAGCATCAGTGTCATCGTGCTGTGGTTTTACAGGATGCCCGTGGTTGGGCATTGGGTGAATTATGTGCACAGGTCTCGCAAGGACGACGAGTTGTACAATTTATCGTCCTGTTTGGGAGATTTGGAATAGCGTGGCAGCAGCTTTGTGGCTGGGCCCAGATTCCCTACTGTCAGAGGAGTGAGGCTCCAAGCAGAGCTCTCCATCCAGCCAGCTCTTTGTGATCTACCCTGACTGGAGGTTCTCATCGGTTTGGAGTTAGGAGCGCAGTGGTTGATCTGGAGCAACAGCCACTTCTTCAATAAATCCATCGTCTTTCTCTTGACACCTCCTTCCGTAGCCTTTGCACCGTAGCTCATGACACTTTCTTCGATGGCCGGTGACTTCAACCCTTCTCCTTTCACCCAATACTTTGCGTCAGGCTTCACTGTCACTCCGTGCGAAAGCCACCACCCATTGGCAGGAACTTTGGGAAGAGCAACAATACTCATCAAGCAAGCATCAGTAGCAAAATCAAGGCAGCCTTCATCATAGTACTCAACTCTGATAGCGCGGTTCATGTGAAAGTTGTAAGTACAAAACGGCGAAATGGCGCAAAAAAGTGTCACAATGAAGCTGATCTTTTCTGTTCTTTTTTTTTTCAGTTAGCGTGATTCTTATCGAGCGTGCATACCTACGCTGATTTCGATATCTTCATATCTTTCTTCCAATGCGAATAACAGTTTCGGCCGCTACTATTCCAACACACAACAAACTACTTGCCCTCCAACAATGGGTAACAGATCGCATGCACTCTCCAATGACATGATACAAGTCACTATACATTGTTAGTACGGGGGCAGCAGGTGCCGAAGAAAGAACATAATATTGGCTCACTATTGAGCCAAGTCAATGCCACAACGCGTATTCCATTGTGTCGGCAGTTTTTCATACGACGGCAGTTACTGTTGGTGCATCCACACAACACTTTTTGTTTCTTTCACCTCACAGAGATAGAGCATTATCTACTCTATAAGATGGAATATAACAACATGGACATGCGATGTGCTTTCGAGGAGGAACGGCAATCGGTCTAAGCTAGCCTCACAATGGAGTTTTCTCACTTTTCTTGTCGTGATAATGCTAGTAAACGGTGCATGTTTCACACTTTTAAGAAAACACCCCGTGGGACATCCTTAAATGGACAAAATGCTGAGTAACCCAGAACCAGAACGTCCGGAAACAAAACTTGAGTCGTTTCGATTGTGTCAGTTCCACACCACCTGTGAAACTACATACAGCAGTTTCACACCCGCGAAACTTCGTACCAGTAGTTTCACAAGTGTGAAATTGAAAATAGTAACTAACTACCAGAAGCCTGTTGTGAAACTAACTGTGTACTTGTGTATGGCTGATTTTCACAAATTCGTGAAACTAAATCAGTTTCACGTTTCCGTGAAACTATAAAACTAAAAACATGAAATGAAACTACAGCTTTCGGACATTGGTGGTGCATGATGGCAGCATCTGGTGAGCGGACTGGTCCTGCGGTAGAAAATCCTTTCGTCTGGCAGCGTCAATAATCCCATACCGGCACATGGCATATCCTTTTATAGTGGCAGCATCATCTGGTCAAATAGTAACCCCTTCGAATGGTAGTACTGGTACACGTACCCTACCGGTATCGGTACCCGTACCGTTACTGCAGATATACCGGTACCACCAAAGAGAAACGGCCATTCGGCCAATGGCCAAGCAAGTCTCAAAGATGCGGGCTCAACAGACGCTGCAATCATGCACCAAAGGATAAACACCAAAGGGAAACGGGCAATCTCCATTGGCCAAGTCTCACTCTCTTTGATCATAATAATAGACAAGATCATAATATTGGACAAACCCCACTCAAGTGAAACCGCGCTACCATTATGAAACTCACCCGTGCCCTCCTTTCAAGCTACCTTGCTTGTAGCTGCATCCGAACAAGGAGAAGACAATGTACAGACCACAGGTGAGCCCCGCAAGCTCAAGTCCTATGCTTATGATTGGTGGCGTTCAAATGAAGTTGGTGACAGGCCTAAAAAGCCAAAACTCAGCGACAAGCAAGGGGGATCTGAGGAAGATGGTGGTGGTAGCGCAATCAACCCAGGACCTGAACCTGTTGCTAGAATTCCTCGTCTCGAAGTCATTGACGGTTTGATCCAGATTAGCGAATTGCTTACCTTTGCTGAGGACGCCAAAACGCAGGAAGACACCGAAGATGCCCTCAGTAATGTCCGTTCAGAGCTGGATATGTACATGGAAGAGTTGATGGCCCCGCCCCCACCAGGAGGCCGGCCAGTGCGTGGTCCACCACCTGTACCTGGCCTAGTTGGAGCAGGTAGTAGAAGCGACAATGATGACAGCAGCGACAGCAACGATAGCAACGATAGCAACGATAGCAACGACAACAACGAGAGCAACGATACCGACGAATAAGCCAAAAGAATGCTGCTATTCGTGATGCACGTTTCCTGCGGTGTCCTTTCTTCTGTTTCAAGTGAATAAGGTGGGCGGTCGATGGGCGAGTCAAGAATAATGACTTGATCTCAGACACAAGAATGGTAGCCAGTGGTAGTGGCTGCTGTAACCCTGAAGTAAACCTTTCAATATCAATGCGTTCATTGTTAGCACAACCAATGTTTAGACAACACATAATCTCCACAAGCTGCAGGCAGGGAGGGAGGTGACACCACCAGCCAGGCAATGTGGTGGTGTAAAGCTAGGATGGAAGCGGTGACAGGCAAGAAGGTGACAGGCAAGACGGTCCGGGAGTGCGCATGGTCTGTGTCGACGGTACCATTGAACTGGTCAACGTTGCTGCCGTTACTTCTGGCATGCCTTGTGAGGTTTTAGGCGCCAGTTCCATTGAAATTTCTCCAACTGAACTGAAGGGGCCCTCGTCAATTGGCCCTTTGAGGTGGCTGAGTTACAGAGTATGTCAGCTTGCTCGCAAAGGGTCCAGCATTGTTGTCTGTGTTTCAGCAATGCACTAAAAAGGCAGCTGATGCATGCCACCGTCATGCATGGAGTACATTGAAACAGGAGTTGCATGCCTTTCTAGGCTATAGCTCGGAGGAGAAAGTGGGCCGCTACATTGCCCTCGGAGTGCTGTGTGGTGATCAAAAGTACTATTCCACAGATGTGTTTTTTGAAGGCGAAACTTGACGATGACAACACAATCCAAACAGATGATCGCCGCTTCTCTCTTTATTCCCAGATGCCGGTTCTTCCAAAATGCCCCAAGGATGCCTGTCGAGCCCGTCCAACGACTGCCTTTATGGTCTACAGATGGTCGTTTCTGTCAGGGACGTACGCTATTCATTTTGGGCAGATTAAAGGCGGTGTAAATCATTCTATACAGAGACTTGGGACATCGCGACGGCTGTTCCTTGCGCACAGTTCCTGGTACGGTTCCGGTAGCTCAGAAGCGATACCACGGCGAAGGTGCAAGCTCTAAATGAAACCAACAGGCATTGGCCAGCGTTGTTCGATTCGATTGGACTTCATAATACTTCCTGTCCAACACATAGTGGCGGTTCCTGGCTATTAGCTAAAAATGCGGCTTTGTTGACAATGCATGTACGGTATAGTCTAGTCAACGCAGGAGGAATGCACTATGACGTTTTAACTATTTTTTCTTCATCACTGCCGTTGTCATCAAGAATATCAGACGCAGTAGATCGATGAACTGAAATTCCATTCTGGCTAGCCTGCGGGAGCTATGAAGCTGGAATCAATTGCAGCAGCATCAGAATCACTCCCATCCCAATCAAAGCCAGAGCACACCAATTGAGCGGGACAAAACAGAACATATCCGATTCTTGTGGTTCCGTCAGAAAGAGGCCAAAATTTCCAAGCTCGAGATCGCCATCCAACAGGGAATAGCCCTCTTGATTGAACTTGTTATCGTCATCCACATGATAGGCCACTGCAGCAACAATGATACCACTGATCAGCACGCTCAACCCAATCGACCAGAAATGACTTTCGTAGTAGCCCTTGCCCCAACTGTGGTCAATCGTCAATTCCATCAACAATGCAACCACAAACAGGACGATTGGCACTGCCAATCCAAAGCGACGATAAACACAGATTGCAAACATTGTTCTGAGCTTGGACTCAATTGTTGTTACTCTCGCTGCTTCTTCTTGCGATGTCTTGTGTTGTGTAGTGTTGATGTCCTTCGTGTCCCGCTGTTGTGCTCTTGGTGGTTGGCGGAGTGAGTAGGTCAAGATTGGAGGTGGTTTTGAGAATGCAAGACTGTGGCTTGAGCGAGGACATCGTGGAAACATTTATAGCGTGGTTTTCAAAAATGTTTTTCTAAACTTTAGTTTGCTCCTGCCTTATAGTCTACCAGGAGCTCTATCAGATACATCTGCTTGCTGTACAATCGTCTCTCCCCAGAGACAAATAACTCAAACATCGAATTCAGTTTCCAGAGTGTTCATCCAGTCGCTATCGGTATCGGTATCGCTTTCAAATTCGAGGGACTCGCTTGTGTCGGTTATTGGGAGCCCATTTTCGTCCGCGCTACCATCCAATTCCTTGACTGGAGCATTGGCGCTTCGCGGGGTCACTCTCCAGCCAGTCTCCCCAAAGATTTGCTTGATGAGGGCTACACGACAAATGACATTCTTCAATTCAGTGTAGAAGAGGACAGAGAAGAAGGCGTAAATGACAAACCACCATGGTTTCTTGAGCGATGGATGTGCGAGCCCAAAAGTGACGAGGACAGTGATTGGGCCAATTACGGAGGTGTAAATGGAAGAAGTGATGAATAGAGGAATTTTCCAATCCATGTTGTCGCCTCGGATGTACCAGAAGATGAGAAGAGGGATAATTTGCATGGAAATCCATGGGTAGATTTCACGGACGAAAAGAAGCATGAATGCCCCCAGTTTGCTTCGAATACCAAAGTGTGGGTTCCGTATCATTGGCCACAGGTGCTTGATAGAAACCTGCATCCATCCTTGGGCCCACCGAAGACGCTGGTTCCAGACTTGAAGAAAGGTAGAAGTCGCCAGTTCAAGGCTGATGAGTTCAGGGTCGGTGCCGATCTTGCCCCCCTCTTCGATAACGCGCATGGAAGAGTCGATATCCTCAGTCAGCATCGCTCCAACCATTCCAATACGTTGGAGCAGGGCTGTATTCCAGTATCCATTGGAACCACCAAAGACACCAAAGCCATCGCGAACCGTTCTCCCGGGATGGGCGAGTGCGTAGATAGTTTCGAACTCAATGGCAACCATCTTTGCCCAGAAGCTCTCTTCGGGGTTTCGGACGAGGCAATGACCCTGAACCACATCATACCCATTAGACAGCCATCTCCAGGCGCGCTCAAAAGAGCCCTGCTCGGGCATGTGATCGGCATCGAAGCAAGCTACAAACTCTCCAGTGACATATTTTAGAGCCGTGTTCAAGTTTTCGGCCTTGGAGGTGGAGCCCTTGACCTTGAGCAGATCAAAGTTTGGATGTATCTTGGCCAGTTCCCGGAGCTCGGCTTCGATGGGACAATAGAATGGTGAATTGTAACTCAGGATCACTTGTAATCCGGGAGCATAATCAAGTGCGAGGAAGTGATCGATGGTTTCCTTGATAGTGTACTGTTCATTCGGCATGTAAGCGCAAATAATGGCCGACGCCGGTGGTTCAGGTGCTCCTGCGGTCTCTGGGGCTCCCTTGTGACAAGAAGCAATACAACATTCGGTCAAAATCATCGTTGCAATAATAGCCAGCATGCAGGTTGTCATCATGTAGACTGCATCTGAAACATCAACGTCAAGATAAGCCCACAGCAGCCAATAGATTGCAAGTGGAACACCGATTGACAACACAAAGCTCAACAGAGCTTGCAAGAAGTCGACGGTGTAACGAGATAACTTGGCAGCCATTATGTATTTGCCTTGAAACCTGTTTGTTTTGTGTTCTTGATTGTAGAGAGTTGGATTGTGAGACAGGGTTTGTTGAAACACTTACTTGCCCCATCCTGTATCAGCTGAGGAAGCCGACATGATGGCTCCATGTTTCAAAGGTTTCACATCATCGGTGCCACCAGGAAGCAAAAAGCCTCCAGACACCAACCCATGCCTCTTACGTTGCAGTCCTCGCTCGGTTGATGAGGAGGGTTGTGGGTTGCGGGTTGCGGGAACGGCGGACGTAAGTTAGTAAGCTCAGACAGGTCTTGCTTGTTCCTCTTCCTGAACAGTTCATACTTCCTCGTAGTGTCGTTGATGGGCATTGGGAGAAGGAGTCTCAGTCGCTGGAACAGAAGTAACCTAAATAAAATATTGAGATGCAGCGGGAGTCACACTAAACTAATCAGCATCCAATTTCTTCGGCGAGCGCACTTTGTGGAAGTCATCATCAACTGAGCAGAAGTAAGCAGTGGGCAGTTGGCTGCGGTACGTACAGTCGTACTCCAAAGGAACCTTGTTTGAGCTGATATTATTGCCTATAAAATTGTTTTAAGTGAATTGACCTTTGTAAATGGCAAGATGTGTTCAAAATACCCCCCCTTATTCCGCTTGACCAAGATGCACCTATGACATTTATTTATTTGCCATTTATAGACTAATTGCTTCCTTTTCTTTTCTGTGCTCGTAAGTCTTTCCAGATATAAAGGTGATATCCAAGGATATTTCAGTCATTTCGCAAGTAAGTATGACTGGAGACACAGAAACCTTTTGCAAAAGTACCGGTACTGTACCTGAATGACTGATTGAATCGTTCGCCGTGTCTCAAAATCAATGGACCAAAACCCTTCTATAAATCATCAAAAACAATAACTTCCCCAAGGAAGCTCTCGACTCGTCGTTGGCGGTAATAATCCGGGTACGAAGCGGTGCTGGCTAGCTAGAGCTACGATACTATTAATACTGTACGTACCTGCATGTAGCTTCCATGGGAAGCATACTACATGTACATGTAGTAAATCCATGGACACCATCGTTTGCAGTGTTACTGGCCCGGTCCAGTACTGTACGGCAGTACCCTCCCGCGGAAGCTGTGGTATGGGTAGAGTACTGCCAGCAAGAGGATTGAAGATGCGGGATTGTAACAATGTCATTGTAACTCCCGAACGAAGCATAAAACTTCAACCTTCCCAGAGCTAGCCACATGTAGTTAGTCACGACTGTACTACTAGCTACCTCCCAGCCTACGGAGTTGAGCACACGGAGGTGGAGAATCCTGCGAAAACATCGTGCCAAGATCAATAGGTTCCAAGTTCCAGCACCAGGTTGCGTTGGAAGGCCGCAGAAGCTGCCGCAGTGCACTTCCATTTGCTCCAAGGCGGAAGTGGAGATCCTCCGAAAACACATACATGTAGTGCAGAGACAAATCCATAAGTTCAAAGTTCCAACTGGTTGCGCTGGAAGACAGGGCACTTCCCTTCTAGTACAAAGATGACGACTCGCTACTCAGTAGTGGATATCGCGGTACTAGCTAGCTAGTACCCGGAACGGATTGCTATTGGCATGTTTGAAATTTTAATGATTACTCATCCGAGTACTCGTGTAGAAAGATGCAAATACATGTACTAGCTAGTAGTGGTGGTTTGGACTCGACTCACATGGTTTCCCTCGCAGTGAGGGGAACACTGTGTCGCCCAACATTCCATTTTTTAAGAAAAATCGTTTTCAGGGGCATTACCAGTGCTGACAACAGATAGATGTACCCCTAGCATAATTTGGCTGTGCCCCTCGCTGTGATGATAGCTGCTGCTTCTTTATATAGTTGTTTAAAATGATAGATTACGTTGCTTCGTTTACGTTGTCTGGTTGCTGCTGCTGCTGCTGTGATGCTTGTTCATTGTTCACTATTGTTAGTTGGAAATTGGTACTTGGATCCTTCCACCAAGAACTCTTTCAGAACTTCCACCTCCAAATCGTGCACATCACCACAAATAATGAGAGAATGCAGTGGCGTTCCCATATCGATTTGGGCTAATTCTTCCAATGTCCCGGCGATAATTTGTTGTGTGGGTTGTCCCATGCGTGCCAATCCCACACACAGTGCCGTGCCATAGTGTGTTTTGTTGTTGTTGTTGTTGTTGTCAGGTAATAATAATTGCTGGGATGTAATCAATTGTTGTGCGGCAGTTGCGACGGACATGAACCGAGGTGGCAAATATTCCGTCTTTCCCTTCATCATGGCTTTGAAATCGGGTTCCTTGACTTTGATATCGAGCAAGCACAAGGTATGCATGCCTCCTTGTAAATTGTATTCGATTTTGGGCACAAAACTGGTGGGTTTCCAATTGTCTTCAAAAAAGGGAATACTAACGGTTTGTCCAAAATTGTAGAGTGACAATCCACTGGATGCGGCCGCTCCCATGATACTGGCATTGTGGACAATTTCGACCTGAATACCCTTTTGACGTGCCCGCAACCACAAATCCGTATGGGTGGTAGCACACAGCGGATCTCCAACGACCAAAAAAGCGACATTCTTGTCGTTTTGCAAAATAATTTCGTCGGCTTGAGTTTCGACGGTATCTCGATCCGCGACGACAATGGGTTTCCCGTAGAGGGCTTCTAGTTTTTCTTTATCGACAATTCCCAGCACGGACGTGTACGCTTCGAGAACGACCAAATCGCATTGTTGGACAATCTTGAGTCCCTTGACGGTAATGTCATTCTCATCTCCCAGACCCAAGCCGACCATATACAGGACCATGATTAATGAAGATAATGCTATCGATGTCTCAAACTAGATAGATAGATAGAATAGTTGGATTGATGAGTTAGGTTTTGTGGAAGCAGCAATTTGTGAGGAAGATTGCCTCATCGATTTGAATGGCTGAAGGCGATTCATGCTTGTGACGTCATCAAAGATCCAAAAGATACCCATCCCTCTCCATTATCTTCCCACAACCTTGCTACTCTGACGAACGAGTCCGGATTTTTCAAAAAGTCCGGATTTTTCTTGCTGTATTCAACTGAAAGGTCCAGATTGATCCAGATTGATCATTGACCCTAACCCTGAAGCAATCCTGACTTTTCAGTCTGAGAGTGTAGATTCGCTAAGACTTGACTAGGGCATCCAAAAATCCGGACTAAATCGTCAGAGTAGCTTGGTCCTCCTTATAATAGAACAAGAACATGTCCTCCCTCCCCTCTTCTTCTTCTTCTTCTTCTACCACACGCGGTGCCGACTTGGTCCGGAGCCTTCCAGTGGCAACCGCCGGTACCATTGGATTGTGCTGTTCGGTCTACGTGTCGCAACTGGTCTTGGATGTTCCCGTCCGTCTCTTTACTATGAATCCCCGTCGCATTTTGTACCTGCACGAATACTACCGCATGGTCTCGTCGTGTTTCTTCCACGGCAGTCTGATGCACATTGCCATGAATATGATGTCCACCGCCGCCATTTCCACACTCATGGAACGACGACTCGGGACGCTGGCGTATATTCTCACGGTTCTCTGGGCGGTCCTATTAACGTCCAGTCTCTACGTGGCATTGGCGTATGTATCGCATACACTCTTTTGGTCGGATGGACTCTTGAATTCACACGCCGTGGGATTTTCCGGAATCATGTTTCATTTGTTGGTCCTCGAATGCAACTTGGTGCCGGCGGCTACTCGCAGTATCTTTGGGCTGGTACAAGTGCCTTCTTACGCCTATCCCCTTGCCATGCTCGTCGTCATGCAAGTCATATTGCCCAATATTAGTTTTTGTGGACATTTGTGTGGCATTGTCACGGGAATGCTGCAATTGTACGGTGTTCTCGATGTGGTCTGTTTGGTAGCAGACGAATCGCATCTCCAAACCATGGAACAATGGCGGATATTGAGGCCCATTACCAGCAAGGAGAATTATGTGCCTGTTCGAATCAATAACAGCAGCAATAATACGAGCGACCTACGACGAGATCCCAAAACACTCTGGCGATCCACTCAACGAACGTGTCACTTGGCATGGACGTTTGCATGGAATATTCTGGAAACATGCCAAGTCGCCATTTTCGGACGAGGAAGACGTGTCAATGCCAATATCTATTTTCCGGCTGCAACAACAAGATCACGAGGAGAGGATCACAGCAGTAACAGCATACAATTATTGCAACAATCCGCAGAGGAGGAGAGCAGCAGCAGCAACAACAATTGGTCACCACCGCCTCGACAACAGTCGCAGTTGTTATAAAAAGATATGGTATGGATTGATTGGGATATTGATGGAATTGATTCAATTTGGGCGATTTGCAAAGCCGATTCTGTTTTTACTTTACTGCCTGATGAACGGGTGTAAGATTGTGGGGACACATTTTGGACGACCCATTCTATGATTTCAGGCTTGGAGAGGACACCTTTTGGGTCAAGGCAAGAAAAACTGCTTCGCTTGCTTGCTTGAATCCACATTCTTCTGGTAGTGCAGACGAGGCACAAAACCGCTTCGCATGGCCATAAAAAGGACCAAGGGAACTACCAGGTATTTGGGAGAGAAATGATGTGCTGCATGGACCCAAATAATGTCACGGGGCTGCTATCTCCATAAAAATCAACAACCCTTCCCATTCCTCCTCCAGCTTCACAGGCAATAAATCGTCTCTTGCTATTATCATACCTTTTCATCCTCTCTACCCCTCCAATAGTTGCTACCATAATCAAAACATAACTCTTCTCCTACAGCGATATCTCGTGCCGTGAAAAAGGCCACAAGAGACGGTTGCTCACTAGAGCTCAAGCGCACACAATTGCACCCCACAGAATTGGAGTCAGCATGGTTCAAATGAGCCGGAGAAAAGACGGTCCGATCTTGGGCACGTTCGTAGCCGTCCAAAAAGGTGACACCGCCATCGATCGATAACAGGTATTCTCCTCCATTGTCGACTATTGGTTGTTCCAGTGGCTGTTCCAAGTCTCGAAAAATTTTGCTAGTTGTAGGATAGAATCCCAAAAAGGTATCCTGGGGGATACCCTCCAAGACACAAAAGGCTCCATAGCCCTTTTCGGCTCCAGCAGATTGAATGGCAATTCGTTGTACTATCGCTTCTGAAATAAAAGTGTCGGCGGGAGGAATGATCAGCAAGCTATTGGATGCAGATGGTTGGCCGATGCGAAGGACGCCATCATCAAAGGCAACTCGACCACCTCCAGGGAGATTAATCGTCCAGGCATGACAGGTACCGGTACTGATAATCAACAACAACGCCAGTGGAAATATTCTCCAATGATGGGAGCGGATGGGAAACATCCTCACTGGTATCTTCGATCTTCGAAGCTGGATTTTGTCGGTTGACGACCAAGAGACACGGCGCCATCGCATCGTGGCCATGCATCGTGCGTGATCCAGGCGTCCTCCACGCTGTTTCTTCCACGCTGTCGGTTGCTGGTGTGAGTGAGGAGTCACCACGCTAAACGCTACGATGTATCTTTCGACGCTGGAGACGCCACTCTTCCTTTCGCCCACAGTCAAGTTATTCCATAAATTCTTCGGCACAATCTTTTGCTACGGTAGCTAGTCTGCAAACGTACATTTGATCTACCGGTAGCTACTAGCTAGCTGCCATCAACAACTAGCTTCGTTCCGCCATGTCATCCAAAGCTGCCGAGGAAGCCATTGCGCACCCACAAAGGAAGGCACAGCTAGAGCCTGCAACACTAAATCCTGCAGATGAAGTCCTGAGTCAAACAGATATTTGGGTCAATAACATTCTTCCTTTCCTTGGAGTGGGTCATTTTGTGTTTGTTGCGCTGGTCAGCCACAAGATGAAAGATCTATACACGACTTTTGTGAAACGGTGGAGAATCCTCCAAAGGTGATTGTGTCATCTTCCCCTTGGCAACGCTCTACAGCCGCAAATGACACATTCCTCAGTGCAATAGTCTCCAGTGTGTCTTGTGCGGATTACTGGTTCAACTGCAGTCGTACTAGCACTGGTAAAGAGATCAATGGTGTTGTTGTCTGTGCTGAAGCTGCCAAAGTGGGCAGTGTTCAAGTGCTGCAATGGGCCCAGGAAAAGGGATTGGATTGGGATCACAGAACATGTTGTGAAGCTGCCCGCAATGGTCACATAGGAGCACTGAAGTTTGCCCATGGACGTGGATGTCCATGGGATGAAGACACCTGCTATTATGCTGCTTGGAATGGTCATTTGGAATGCCTCAAATTTGCCCATGAAAATGGCTGTCCATGGGATGATGGGACATGTGCTGCTGCTGCTAGAAAAGGCCATTTGGAATGCCTCAAATATGCCCATGAAAATGGCTGCCCCTGGGATGAAGACACGTGCTTTGCTGCTGCTAGGAAGGGCCAATTGGAATGCCTCAAATATGCCCATGAAAAAGGCTGTCTGTGGGATATTGAAACATGCAATGTTGCTGCAAGAGAGGGAAACTTGGTATGCCTCAAATTTGCCCATAAAAATGGATGGCCTTGGAGTGAAAACACTTGCAGCATTGCTGCTAGGTATGGACAATTGGAATGCCTCAAATTTGTCCATGAAAATGGCTGTCCATGGGATAAAGCCACATGCCGCTTTGCTGCTAGATATGGTCATCTGGAATGCCTCAAATTTGCCCATGAAAATGGCTGTCCATGGGATGTCCAAACATGTTATGATGCTGCTAGCAATGGCCATTTGGAGTGTGTGAAGTATGCCTATGAAAACGGCTGTCCCTCCTCTCCTGAAGGTTTGCTGGCACTTGGAACTGTGCCCAGCAATGTAAAGACTTGGGTTAAAGGAATCTTAAATACATGGGTTAAAGGAATCATGTCCCATCGCAATATCTGAGATTCTTTGGAGGAACATGTACAAGCAGCCAATCTACATGTATGAGAAGACACTTAACTTCATTATGCTTCCAGACGCAACAGTGCAGTTTATTTTATCCTGTTTTCGAAAGGCTTTAAAAGTACATGACACCCACTAACAAAGTAGTAATCTACTGGTGCCGGTACATCGTACCCAGTTCGCTTCTCAATCCCATTGTTACACTATATAAACCAGGGAGCTCTACTCGTGTGGTTCATTCATTGCCTCCTGCAGAGAGTGGTAACCCTCACGGTCCGGTGTGTCATAGGTCTTGTCCCAAGCCCATGGCTCATCCTTGTCACTGTATCGTTCGAGTGCTTGAGTCTGAAAGGGCATGGGCACAGTGGCGGTTCCTGGAGCTTGATTGCCGTCCACAAACGGCACGAGCTTTTTCACCCCCACGGTATCCGGCGACACAAAGACCCCCAACTCCCACGATTTGACATGAAGATACTTCTGGCCATTCTTTGTACTGATGGTCCCCCAAGCCGGTCGAGAAATGTTGTGTGAGGTCACTACCAGC
>CAICTM010002461.1:0-14395 GCA_903772945.1 Seminavis robusta | reverse complement strand
GCTATGCCTTGGTAACAACTTATAATACACAGTAACTTTAGCCTTCCCAATGGTGTACCGGTGCTCTTTCCTGGTCTCCTGTGCATGGTAATGTGGCTGCTATTGTTCCTTATTACTCCACCGCAAATGCGATCTCGGAAGAAACGAGTGACGAGTCGTCGCGGAAGAGAATGTGCATGATGACGATAGCCAGCCAGCACACTCGAAACGCTTCGAAGCACTCAACGACAGCACAACAATGATCCGTTCCTATCGCCCAGGTCACGACTGGTGACAGAGCAAGTTAGGCAAGCCACCACCACTTCCCCGTTCTTTGTTCCAGAGCCCTCGGCGCGACGACCATCTTGATGCTGGCGGCCGCCGCAATGTCAAACCGTAGCCAAGCCCGAGATATCGGCCGCCGCAATACCAGCATATACCAAGCCCGAGATAGTATCGTTTGATGGTCAGCATCAGACATTGCAATGCCGGGCTTTCATCACCTCCTGCGGTTTGTGCCCAGTGGGGTTCTTGCTTCGCACTCTGTCGGGATATAGGCAGCCGCAACGACTCGTAGGCAGCCGCATCGAATTGTGTCTTGAAACGACGCATCACTTATAATTTCCCTACTCTAAAACCCCCTTTATCTTGCTCATCAGGTCAGCTCCGGTGGAACCAATCTCAAACAGCTGGTTGGTTGCCTCCACCTTAGGTGACGGTATCACAGCTACTAATATCTCCACGATGAACAGGTTTCCACGTCCCCCACAAGCCGAACTAATGTTGCTCACAGAATTGAAGTCTTGCGCAATCTTACTGGATCCTCCCGTGACCACCACCTTGACAGGACCTTGAAGACGATGAGAAGAGGTTGGGTTCTCTCCCAAAAGCTGAGGCAACGAGAACTCTGAATTTGCACAGGCAAGAAGAGCATCCAGAAGTAACTCGATCACTCGATCCCACAATCACCAGAACAGAGGTTGCCTTTTCCGAAGAGACAAGATACCATCACCACATCACGACCATCGAAAGCAAGGCAACATGCCGTTGGATACATCCATGTGTAAGTGGATTATTGCTTGGATCAGATAGAGACTGTTTTCAACTCTAATGATTAAATGCACATCTCTTTCGTTTGACAGTCGAAACCAACACGGCAGCTCCCATGGGCCTGGGTGACTTTCAAGCCCGTCAACGAGCGCTCAAGCAACAGGAGCGCAGGCGCAAGAGCGACTGTGCCGAGCAAATGCGCAAAATTCAATTTGGTGGCTTGAATCAAACTGACATCCAACTTGCAGAGATCAAGCGCGAGGCACGAAAGAGCCATGCTGATGCGGCCAAGTTTATGCATGAGAGTCTGAGCAAGGCGTCACAGGGCTGCGATGCTCAATTCTTGCGCGACAAGGCCATCAAGGAGGAGGCACGTCAAAAACAGTTGGCGGCAAATAAGATGCGACACAGCTACAAGGGTGGTGTGAATGAAGATGACTTGAAACTGTCCGAGATCAAAAAGGAGGAGCGAATGAAAAAACAGGAAGTGGAGGAACTCAACCGAGGATACAAAGGCGGTGTCCGAGAAGAGGATCTCAAACTAGCAGAGCTCAAGAAGGAAGAACGTCTCAAGAAGCAAGCTGCTGAAGAAAGCAACCGAGGATACAAAGGCGGAGTCCGAGAAGAGGATCTCAAGTTAGCGGAAATTAAGCGTGAGGCCCGCAAGGCGGAACAAGATGCGGCTCACTACAACCATGAATCACTGAGTAGGAACTCCCAGGCACTGGATGCCCAGTTCCTCAGGGACAAGGCCATGAAAGAAGAGGACCGACAAGGTCGAATCGAAGCTGACCAAAACCTGCTTGGTTACAGTGGCGGCGTCAAGGAGGACGATCTAAAGTTAGCCGAACTAAAGAAAGAGGATAGGCTGAAGAAAGAGGCGGCGGCCGAGTTGAACCGTGGGTACAAGGGAGGAGTGAAGGAGGACGATCTAAAGTTGGCGGAACTAAAGAAAGAGGAAAGGTTGAAGAAAGAGGCAGCCGCAGAGCTGAACCGCGGGTACAAAGGAGGCGTGAACGAGGAGGATTTGAAATTGACAGCCATCAAAAAGGAAGAGCGACAACAAAAGCAAGCAGCTGATGAACTGAATCACTCCTATGCTGCTGGACTTGCGGCAAGCAACCTTCCTGCCACGACATCGGATGTAACAGAAGCCTCGCCTAGCACCGACATTGAGCAAGCCCCGCCCGAGGAGAAGAAGGAGTCAACATCCGCAGATTGTTGAACGTGAAGGTTTCACGCAATTGTGTCATTGCATTGTTTGCTCAAACGGAGCCCGGCTAACAAGGTCCAAACAAGACAATCGTAGTAGAAAACCAGATATTCATAAGCATGCTAAGTAAGTAAGTATGTATGTATTAATCCATCCCCATCAAACTGTAGCCCGTCTTGCTTACTAGCTAGACTGACACCCAAAGCTGTTTCCTGCTGATGAATGGCTAAACGAACTCTGGCTGGATGTGAATCTGACAGATCGGAGAACGGTCATCCGCCCCACCACTCGAGAAAAAGTCATCCGTTTCGTCCACCACAATGCCACCGACAAAGCAGTCGCAAAAGAACTCGGCCCATTCGAGAATATCCGTCTGTGCTCGAAAGGCGTTCCACACGATATCTTGACCATTGTCCTCAATGGGAGAAGTTTGCACCAGAAAGGATTCCATGAGACCATGAATGGTCCAGACAACGCGAGGCTGCGCTTGCAATTGACGACGATGTTCGGAATCGTCATCTTCGTCTTCTGGTGGACAGAGCGATCCGCAAGCGCCTTGGGAAGGAAGAGAACTGCGGGCTTGTCCTTGGGAGGGTGACATGTCGGTCGTCGTGGTACCCACCATGACCATGTCGTTGTCGTCGTCGTCGTCGTCCCGCATCAGGAGTGTCTCGAGAGCCTCTTCGTCTTCCATAATAATACTATCACCTTCTTGACCATCCTCCGCGTATCCATCCGCATAGTACTCCATGGTGCTGCTCTCTTCAATGGCAGGAACATCATCTTCACTGGGACAGAGCAGACACCCTCCTAGAGTGTAGGAAGGACCTGGACTCTTCCACGCAGTTGCGCTGGAAGCATTCCAATCTGTAGGGGCAGCCGTTGGGGCTGTGCTGCTGGTAGCGCTGTCAACCAGAGGAGTGGGATCTTCTTCTTGATGGACCAGTCCAAACTTGGATAACAAGGAGTAAATCACTCGCACGATGACATTGTTCATGTCATCCTCATCATGGTCGCTGTCATTGGTGTCGTTGCTGTTAACGCTGTCATTGTCATTGTCGTCTTGCTCGACCACCAGTGGTGTCGCTGTGACGACAGGTTCATCCAGGAGGACTGTGGTGGTGGCTGGTGTGGCGGCTTTGGTGCTGTCTTGGCCTTGGGTGGCGGGGCTCATGGCGGGCGTTCCGAAAATTCGATGTGCCACATCAATGGTAGAGAGGGATACATGTGGGTCAGTATTGGGACGACGAGGCTGTCCGACGACTTCAAATGCATTGATCAGACACTGACCAGCACGGGAGTCAATGGTGCTGTCCGCCATGGCCGCGACAAAGGAGGGGCGAGGCGTCATGGTGATTTCCAGAGTGATGGACAAGGAAACAAACTCTTCCGAAGGTTCCGATGGACGTTTCCGAAGGTGGCCATAGGCCGAAGACGTGGCCACAACTGCGATGGACAGAAGGATTAGACAGGAGAGAGAGTTGAGCAGGATGGTCATGGTTCAATTAGTTAACTATGAATGAATGGTTACTTGCAAGGCTTTGACGGCTGGCAATTGCGAAAGATCCAAAATTATGAGGTGAGGTCCTTTCTGCCGAAACCTCACCTTTGGAAAACTTCGAGACAGCTGCAATCCAAAGTCGTTTACCTCGTAAGTTACTCAGACACTCAGACACTCAAACACAGTTGCTGACGAAACTCTGGTCATTCCATTATGTACAAAATGTCATTCATTGGTCATTGTATTGTCAGCGGCATCTTCTGCTTAAATAGTGTTGAACTTGGCTCGTGGCCACCCAAAGCATTGGTTCGTTTTCTATCCCAAGATCCATTTGCACTGGATTCGGCGGGATTTTCCAATTTCACGGAACAATGGAGGCATTTATTTCACACAATTAGCTCTTGAAGGGAATGTTCCGTTCCAATTAATAAAATTGTTTTTCAACCCGAAGGTCAGAGGCCAGGTTTAATGCAGCACCCACATCTCCGCTATGATAGCCTTCTAGTTCCTCTTTATTTTCGCCCTGAGCTCCTGAGGCATGCATGGTACTGTAAAGCACCAACCGACAAAGTAGAAGAATTTATGGTGGCCGCCCGACGCCATAAACCTGCCTGCAGTGGAAATACAGAACCGATTGTTAGCTTCATCCATCCTGCTGTTTTGAATGTACTGTATTGATAGAGGGTTTGGAGCCCTGCTGCAAGCTGCCTCTTGGCTGCTTCCCTTTTTGGCTGTTGCTCCCTAGCTAGCTAGCTTTGGATGCTGGTCCACGATACTGTGCCACGGTTGCATGTGCGTGCCGTGGAGTCATTCTCCAATGTTGATGAGAACGTTCTCGTTAAATCCACTTGAAATGATTGTTCTTTGTGATGTCTCTGTCAATAAATCTTGGATGGTTTTCGTTTTTTCACGAGGAGCAAGCAAGACAACACAGCTACAACACCCTCCAAGCAAGAACACAACAACCACAACCAACAAGCAAGCAACAACCAACAATCAAGATGACTGGTCCAATGGCTGGACCTGCCGCTTGCACTTCTACCATGATAAGAATACCCCCTAACAACGTTTCATCTGTCAGCATGATCCACAGGTTAACGGTGTGTCTTCTGTTGCTGTTGCTATTATTCGTCAACACAGTCCATGCCAACGAAGGTCATGTCCTGGTTCCGTACGAAGAAACGTTGGAATCGTACGTGGAATACCCGACCGACAATGCCTCACAGACCCTACTGCTGGGTCAAGCGCTAGCTCCGGCGGTGACGTTGGAATTGTGGTCGACGACGGACGACTTTTTGCAGCCGCTGTTTTATCTGATCAAGGGAATTGTCCGACGCCTCGACAAGAAATTGGTCGTCTTTTCGCCCCGTTATTTGTTGGTCGATGGCCGTGATGTGGGATGCCGCGGCGTGGAAGACGAAAACTCGGAATGTCGACAAAACTGTACCAATCACGGACGTTACTGTGCCGCTCCGACGAGACCCGACGATCCCTCCTTGGCGGCGCGCATCAGTGGAGCGGATATCGTCGAAGAGACACTGCGGAGATTGTGCGGTACGTACATACATATATTTATATTTATATGACTGTCTATCTATCTATCGAAGCTTACATTGGTTGCTTTGTTTCTATCTATTATCATGCTATTACCATTATTAGTCTGGGTCGTCTATGGCAAGACAGGAGGACGCAATCAACTTCATTTCTGGAATTACATTAGCGACAGTGGCTTTTCCCAGTGCCAAGAAGACAGCAATAAACCCTTTGGCAAGAACTGCACCTACTCTATTATGAATCGCCTCGGCATTGGCACGCATTTCATTGAACGCTGCATGAATCACACACACGGACTGGAGGCGGATGTGGACAATCCCTACTTGGACGAACAACTGGCGGGTGGCAAACCATTGACGGTCGCACGTATTCCCGTACTCAAAATCAACGAATTCTGGTATTCCGAAGCGGGCGCTCCCAGTACGGGACGCATCTTTCGAGCCATTTGTGCCAATTTTCCTCAAGACGAACAACCGGTGGCGTGCGACTTTTGCAAAGACTGTACGGATGTCCGGTACTGTCTCTGGTTTTTGCAATGCGATGGAACTACCTTTGCCGAATATGCCGCCAGTACGTTGGTCGGATTTCCAACACAACAAAACAATCCTCAAGATGGACCCTTTCCCGATCAATTTACCACTACACCCGTCACCAAAATACCCACTGCCGCTCCGACGGCCGCGCAAACCACACCACAACAACAACAGGAAAATGCGAATAGCACCCACAAGGAGCGAGCCAAGGACGCGCTCGTACAGGGAATTCTCGTCGGATTGGCCATGAGTGTCCTCATTAACGTTTATTTCGCTTGTCGCGATTGGCAGGCACAACTCGTTTGGAAAGAAATTCTCAAAGAGGGTGTCAAGGATGCCACCAAGAATCTACCAAAAGATGAGACCTTTCAAAAACCACCCAAACGAACGCCAACACCAAGCAACAACACTCCCTCGTCGTCGTCGTCGTCGACCTTTATGAACAAGTACATGTCGGAAAGTGGCGACGACGATCCGTTTGCGGCGGCCGCCAAAAAGTACCTGCACAAAACACCCTCGTCGGAAGACGACGAAGAAGAGGAGAATCCATGGGATCGATACCAAGAAGAAATGCAAAATAGCTTTAGTCCACGTGGCGACAACAGCGGCGATGATGATGACAACAACAGTGAACCAGGGGGTGTCGATCCGGACGATTTGCTTTATGAATTCTCGGAATGCTCTGCCAAAATCATTGTCGAAGGGAAACCCACACAACTCGGACCCGGCACGTGGGTGTGAGTTGGATGCTGGATGCTGTACCGTACTGTTCGAAGAGCTACTAGCTAGCCAGAAGACGACACAATGTTACCCTGTCGATTCGACTCGCTTCTTTTGCTTGGACATAGCAGTTAGTTCGACGACAGCCAGCTGGCAGATCCTTCTTTTTTTTGACTGCCTATTGATCCGGTGGGAACGACGGTGATCCATCCTGCACGCTTGTTTGTTTGCCTCGAGGTCGAATGCTGACAGCTACCCAGCTGCGCAACATGACGAACCTCCCCGGTTGTGCTTCGCCCTGACTCTCCACCCCACCTTAGACTTGAGAAACTATGCATTTTTAGTAGTACTAGGATCCATGATACCGTACGCTATAACGTAGGTAGAAAACCTACGCTAGCTAGGTTAGGGGAAAACCGAGCTCGCAATTTGGGCGCCTTCCGTCAAATCACGAAGCCCAACTTAGCTCGTACGATGATGCATAGAAGGACTAGCCGCGTTCCAAAAGACGTAGCAGTCGCATTCGAGTTTGCACTGGCGCTTCCGTGGAGTCCTATCACCAGTGCTGCTCCATTCAGGGATTTCCCCAGTGCTACCGGTGCCTTAAACAGGATCCCCCCCTACCGTACGGTATGTTACCACCTTTGGACCAAACCCAGACTGTTGGCAGTACCTATTGATCCCGCCCTCCTCGATTCAGCCCTTCAGTTCCTCGGTTGCAATTGGGAGAAGGATGGCCCTAATAAGTTCTACTGGGGCCAATGCCAAGGCTTCCGCTCACAACTGGCAAGACACCAGCCCTCCAAGTTCAGACTGCGTAACGTCATGCCGGTACAGTTAGCACATGATGTGGCCTTGCAAGCTCCACCTGTCCTCACCACGACATCACACATAGATAACTGACGGTCCAAGCAGGAAAGAGGCACACGCCGAGGATCACGAGGAAAGATCTCAGCCAGGAGAGCTCAATTACATTCGTTCTATTAGACAGCTAACTTCAAGGAAGATGCGGGAAGGACAGTTCCAAAGAGCACAGAAGCTCAGGATGGCTGATTAGGCAACCAGTCCGTACAGGTAACGTGACCGACCTTACGACGAAGAAAGCAAGGGGTAGTCATAAAAAAGACATTCTTCAATAGTAGAGGTGACGCCCACGAAAGGACTGGTGTGTGTTTTAACATGATAGCACATGCATCACCAAACATTGCAATTGGGTCATTGGTGGACTGCATCTCGTCCTTCAACTGCACAAAGCAACATGGTGCGTGCCGCAGATGCCCACCATCTGTTTTGCCATTTGCTAGTTGATCTTCACACGGTGTGTGTTTAAAACAAAAATGAGTCTCCCACTTTTTCGTGCTTCTCCATAAACTCCTTGATACCGCCGCAGTCGTCGACATCCCGTTTCTCCCAACCCAATTCCTCGCATACTTTGTCTAGGCTGTTTGTGATGAGGAACTTGGATTGTGTCTTTTCATTTACAAAACTGAGAAGCGACCTTGCCGTCAGACCCTGCAAAAGTTTAGAGCGTGGCAGAACGAGGAGTGAGGAGCCCGTAGTGCTACAACGACGAAAGTGCCCCAGGACAGCTTTCTTCCGCAACATGTTGCTTACAACCCAGACCCCACTTACCACCATGCTGGATACGGGGAACATGACCATCTTGAAGAGTGTCTCGGGGTAGTTTGGTTCAAAGATTTTGTAAATGCGCTTGAGAGTTTCCACTCGGAATCCTCCCGTGATACTGACCCCGGAAAGATCAATAAATTGGCAGGTTTTTGGGTTTCTTGGGTCGTTGGAATGTGCGAGCAAGCGTTCGGTAAAGATTATAAAGGCTTCCACAACCTCATCTGCGGTGATTTCTCCTGCTTTTTCCATTTGCTGCAGCTTTCCGTAGTTGATGTAGACGGTGGGTGGGAAATCTTTGATTTCATGAATGTTGATTTCGCAAATGGCTTTTTGCTTGAAAATTTCCTGCAAGCCGGCCTTTGTGAGGTCAATGGGGAATATTTCGGATTTCCATTGTTCGTGCTGTTGTTGCATCATCATGGCATCGGGTACGTTGTTATCGCGTGCCGCCAAGTATCGAGGCCATGAATTGGAGCGGGCGTCCCACCCATATCGTTCCAGTGTGAGGATGAGCGGTGGATCGGGTGCAGCGGCCTTGATGGCTTTGATTTTGGACAGCAATTGATTGTATGCTTCTCCAGCTGCTACAACGGCATTATCGAGGGTAACATCTACCTTTTCCTCGTCCTTGTTGAGATATTCGACATCTGCTTCTTTGTAATCTGGGGCAAATCGACGATACCCAGTGCCATTGACGGCGACAATCACATCTCCCACCCGAACGTCAAACTTTCGAGCTACTGTTTCACCTTTTAATAATTTGCCAATCACAGCGTAACCAGGCAGAAACATGTGGTCATCCGAGCCCTGGAAGAAAACGACAATAATGGGGAGGCATTAGCTGTTGGTTGCCAATGACTCGACTCCAGCCTAAGGTAACATGCAGATACCCATGTCATACTGTAACATGCAGATACCTCCATCTTAACCTCATCGACAAAACAAAGATTCTGCTCATCCGTACCTTATCTGTGTTGACCAATTGACACCCCAGACTACCCTTCGGGTCACTCTCGAACGTAATGTGAAGGAGTTGAGGTTTTTCCTTGGAGGTCGAGTGGTATAGGGGGCTTCGACTGGTCATGGTCTCTTTCTCTGCCATTGTCTAGCTATCTACGGTAGAGTTGTGGGATGCCTTGAATGGAATCCTTTTGGCTTGGTGGTCCTGGTTGCCAATAGCTGGTTAAGTTGGTTACCGGAGCCGTTGAAATGTCGACGATTACTGTACTAGTAGGTGAGCAGCAGTGTCTTCTTTGACTTCCTCTGTTGGCATGCATGCCAATGTCGTCTCCACACTCCAAAGTGACGATGACTCCCACGTCCAAGATTTGATGACTGAGAAACATATAAATGACCGTGAGACTTCTTAACCCTACCGTAGATACGGTCGCAAAGGTACTTCCACCTGGAAGCTGTCCTCCGAACATTGACAACCAAGCCTCATTTTTTCCGCAACTCTCCGCTTTTTGCGTCTGCACCGTTGATACCACTACCAACATTTCACTGCACCCTAGCTAGCTAGCCAGCCACAGTAGTTGTCCACATTGGAAGTACCACCAGCTCTCTTTCTGATCAGGCCGTTGACTTCTTTCTTTCTTGAGAACGGCAGACCAATGACAAGATGTAGCGTCTTTCACGTATTTGGGGTATGGTACTTCATTGCCTTGATGTTGTTGTCACAGAAAGCCCAAGGTTTCGTGCCGACAACATCCTTCACTCGACCCACGTCCACAAAGAAGTCTGTGCTACGATTGATACCCTTGACACAATTTGGGGACGAACTGAGTTTCTTTTCTCCCGCATTCGACAAGAAACGGTGTTGTATAAGCCGGGACGGAAAGTTTACTACCGGCAATGATGATGAAGAGCCCTTTGAACTCTTTATTGTGGAAGAAAACGACTTGCCAGAAGTGGCCCTGTTCATTGTCAAGGCGTTTGGTGCCGATGCCATCAACCTGATCAGCAATGAATTCAGTGCCTTTGAAAAGAGACTAATCGAACCAGCCATGGACTTTTTCAATGGCTACACGGCCGTCACGGCATTTACCGAAGTCTTGTGGGGACTCCGTATCCGGCAAGCCGATCGAGTGGTCCTGTCGTCTGTGAAGGAAATACTGGCATCTTCCGAGGAAGAAAAGGAGCAAGCAATCGCAGCAAAGGTGCCTGTCACCAATGATATTTCCCCACCTCAACTACCAGAAGATATGACCTATAAGGAAAAGGTCGAAGCTTGCAACCGCAAGTCACTTGTGCTTGTATTGGCCCGACCTAGTGTCAGTAATGACAACAGCTCTAGTAAATGGGAGTCCGTAGAATCCAACATTGACATCATTGCATCTGTCGAACTGAGGTTACAGGTGAGTCTACTAAGGGGGTGGCATTTGTTCGGTGGTTCTGATATTTGTGTGCATTGCGGATGTTCAAAAATGATTCCACTAACCACCATACGCCATGCAAACATGCCAATGGAAAAGCCATGCGATGCCAAGATCCCCTTTAGTCTTCCATGGTGGGATGAAATAGAACGAAATGCGGCCAGCTTCCTTGGAATCCCCAAAGACAAGAGCTCCAACCACTTGCAGCCTTACTTGAGCACACTTTGTGTGGACGAAACCTATCGAGGAAAGCAAATTGGCCGCGCCATTGTAAGATGTCTGGAAGACATTGCGACAACAAAATGGGGATACTCTAAAATGTACCTTCATGTGGATGGAGAGAATCCTCCGGCGTTGAACCTGTACAAAAGCGAAGGATATGAGGATGTCGGTCGAAGATGGAATCCCTTTTGGGCGGGCAAGGCAGCCGATATTGGATACTTTGTCAAGAATATGTAGCACCTGCCTGCAATGGTTGGGGGAAACAATCTGCAGACGC
The DNA here is from genome assembly GCA_903772945.1 of Seminavis robusta. NCBI lineage: Eukaryota > Bacillariophyta > Bacillariophyceae > Naviculales > Naviculaceae > Seminavis > Seminavis robusta. Next base: position 3,342 of record CAICTM010002461.1, on the reverse strand, counting down.
CAATGGTGGTACCACTTTTTCTGCTTGACTGGCTTGCTGACCCTTTCAGTGGTTGTGTTTCAGTAGCTACAAAAATGGTTCCACCACACCCGAGGGCCCGAGCTTGCGCCAAATCAAATCCCCCAACCCGAAACTAAGAAGGGATCCAGAATGCTCAAATCGCTTCGTGATTGAGCCAACTGGACCTGTGAGATTCCTGTTGTAGATATAGAGGTATAATACCTCAGGGATCCTCGAGGTCGAGGTCCTCCATCGAGCCGAGGGGAGTTGGCTGCCCCAGCCAGCTAGGTTCGCATAAATGGACAAACCAGGGCGATAGGCTGATACTTTAGTAGAACGTTAGAATGTACCGAAATGGACGCAGATGTCTGAGATAGCGACTCGACAATTCCATCCTCTGCCAGCCTTTCTTCAGACGGTTATGACCATTACTTCCTTGCTTGATGGCCAAACGGCAAGCTCTGAAGGCAGCTACCACGCCGGAACCATTGGAAAGAGCTGATGATGAAGCCGCTGCCGACAACCCAGTTTGGGCACTTCCAGACGGGATAGATGTCAGGTCACGGCGTCTCATCTGCAGTCGATGTGTACCCATCAGTGGGCTACTGAGAACTAAATATTTCAGATGATGCAAACAAGGCCACATGTACTAGAGGAACACTTGCCCTCACTTACTTCAAGACCTGGGTGGGCAAGTGGTATGAAACCATGGGGTATGTGATCTGGTCTACCTCAGCAATCCCTTCTTTGAAAATGGAAACAAAAGCCCATGCCCAGTATTCCTTTTAGTCTGCTGCTGTTCAAATTGGAGATGATGTTTCAGCTCGCGAGAAACAATCCAATTTTGAGGCCCAACCTGGCTGCAGTGTGACTACTGTACGCCTTCTTGGGGTGTTCTAGTGTTTGTCAATTTCAGAGTTTCAGTGATACAATGTAGACTCCTGAAGAAAACGATTTTGTGCTTCCAGCTGGCGGAAACAAAGAATTGGCTGGTTTGGTTGATTCGATTCGATTGGCAGCACGGAATGGCCGTGTTGTTGGCTAATTAATCCTCCTCCGCTTCAAATTTGCCCTTTCGATCGGACGATCCAATGGATTCGACCAGCCAAACACCCTGATTGGGCGGTCGCCGATTTTTCCGTAGTTCCCATTGCCACCGCCTCAATCTTCCATCACTGGAAATGGTTTTCATGACTTGCGTGGCAATCCATCCTTGGTCTCCCCCCACTCGGTTCAACGGCGTTTCCATTTCCCACTTTTGTCCGTACATGGCAGCTCCGTAAAAGGATGTAGGGAACTGGTTGGCAGTTTCATGGGCCGATTGAATAAAGTCGGTGCGATTGTTCTGGAACACATGCTGGGTGTTGCCTCCGGCAAACTCCCACATGGCGGCCAAGCCGGTATCGACGTGGGGAATATCATTGTTTCGTAATGCTGTCATGAGCAATGGGGGGATCGATTCCGGGATCAATTCCAACCGAGGGGTACCAGCTCCTTGGAAGGAACTGCTGGTGCCTCCAGGGAAATCAGAACTGTCGTCTTGACAAGAATAGCCGTCATCAGGTTCTGCCGACTGTTGTAGATTGCTGGACCATCTTTCGAAAAAGTTGTCTCTTCTGGGCAATGAAGTTGGACATGTACTGGTACCGGTGCCTCCTGAGTTCAAAAATGCTCGTGCACAGTGATGAACGATAGCGACGTAGAGTATGAGAGACTTGACCTTGGAGTGGAACAACATCATAAAAACATCACTGTCATCATCAAACCTTAGGAAAAAAATCTACCGGTAGCTCCCGCTTCATTCGGGACCGTTTTGGGAACCGTCGCACTGACGTGTCCCATGTCAAAGATACGACCATGCCACAAAAGAGGATCCATCCAAAGATTGTTGACAGTAGGTAGCTTGACTCGGTAACACAACAAACTGCAACAAAAAAGCAGACCAGAGCAACGATGATGCCTCTTCGACTTTCAACAACGCTTCTTTTGGTGGCATCGCTCGTTCAAGGAGCTTTCTCTTTCAGCACGCCTCATGCTAGATTGGCCGCCCGATTGGCATCACCATCAGCACATCCTTCACTCGTTCTATACATGTCGATGGCGGCGAAGATGCAGCAGCAGCAGAAGATGTTCCCCACCAAAGCCAGGCAAAGAACGGTGGATCCCATGCCACGCCGCCCAAAATGATGAAGACTCCACCGTCGCCACCACCCAAACGTTTGGATCCACTCTTGGCCAGTCTGACACGGGTAGATCCCAACGCATCCAGTAGTAGTGCCGAAACACCCACCACCAAGATCCCACTCTTGGGAGAAGTTACCATGGATAAGAGTCTCTTTGTGGTGCTGCCAACGGTGGCCTTTGCGGTGCTAGGATTTCTGTTGACATTTGTGGTAGCCTACAATTCACGGGATGTCTTTGTCAATTCCATTGATGCATGGAATGATTCTGTAATGAATCCACCCAGCAAAGTGATTGACCCAAATGAATGCCGAGGGCTCTGCAGTACCCAGGAGCAAGATTTGGAGGGACTCAAGAGCTTTATGAATGGCTTGGGTGGCCAGAAAAAATAGATAGATAGATGAGAGGCGGGAGTGGATGAAGTCCAGCAATATCATTGAATGGGGCATTGCTTTATTCCAGCCTTGATCGATGGTCACCAAAGCTCGACTGTTTGGCCATCATGGTGACATCTTCCTCTTTTTCAGCTAAAGAATAGATAGTAGCTATCTGCTTCCAAATACTCTTGTGGGACCGTAGCACCTTCACTAATCCACTTTGAAGCACAGTAAAATGAGACTACGACCCATAGTCTACACAACTAAATTCCAGACCAAAGCGTCTTCACAAGAAGAGTCTACAATACAGACTAATTTTTTATGGTTTTTGTGTGGTATTTGTTTTTTGTTTGTTTGCTCCTGCTTACAATTCATCATCACCAAAGTCGTCGGCATCAGCACCTCCGCCGCCGCCTCCTTCCCGCAGCGTAGAAGGTTTCGCAAATAATGGGTTGGCAAACATTCTCAACTTCCCTTCAGCTTCTCCGTCGTAGTCTTCCTTGTCAGCTTCTGGGTTTCGTCCATCCAGTCCAAAGTCCGTCAATTCATGTCGGTAAGCTCCTTCTTGTCTTTCAGGCAGCACAGTTGTCACGAAGACCCTTCTCGTCATCTCCAAAGTGTTCTTGAGGTTGTACAGGTATGATTCGAGTCCGTTTCGGGCATCGATACGATCCTTGACCTTCTTGTCCTCCTCGGCGAATTCCTCAGCCTCGCGAACCATTCTCTCGATTTCTTCTTCACTGAGACGTCCCTTCTCAGCAGTGATGGTGATCTTTTCTGCCTA
>CAICTM010002460.1:0-14427 GCA_903772945.1 Seminavis robusta | reverse complement strand
AAAAGAGAGAGATATTTAGCGGCGTGGAAAGCTTCCACGCTACTAGACAGCTACTAGCTGAAGTTTCCACGTGTTCCGAAATGGACCGTGGAGTACGTAGAGTTATTACATAACCTACGATATCACACTTCGAGGCCTCCCGCGGAGACCAACTTCAATGAGCTTCACAACAATCTCTCTCATGGATTAGTTTTCGTAGCTTTCTAATCTCTCTCATAACTTTCATTCTCTCAAACTCAAAACACTCGAAAGATCTTTACACTAGCTTTTAGCGTAGTGCAATTGAATTTTCGTCCTCTGTCTGCAACTGCTCGTACCACAGAGCTTCGAATTCGTATTAGTATAGCCACAAGAGACAAGAGAGTTGGAGTGTACCATCGATTGATTCGTCTTCAATAAGCACTACTCTGAGTAGTCTATTGGTACCCTGGGTGTGGAATCCGTGGGATCTCTGCTGATCTGAAGCACCGAGTGGAGAGTGCCACCCACCCACAGGAACTCCAGGTTGAGGGTATTGACTTTTAGACATGGAGGAATTTAGAAGTAGTTTTAATAGCATGCTAGTCATGCAGTTGCTTAGTTTGTGCGCTTGTTACAAGACAATCAGTCGTGAATAGCAAGTGGAGTTGAGTTCTGACTTGTTGAAGGGGAAAAGAGAGCTGCGGAGGTGCTAAAAAATGAGTCTGTGGAGGTGCTACGGTAGCGGTAGCTAGTGTGTAGCTGGCTGTCATATTTGCATGCTCTACTTTACTGATATCTTTCATCCATCTGCAACGACTTGATTGATGATGGACGTCTCGTGATTTTTGAGAAGATAAAGCTTCATGTTGATGGGTAGCTAGGGCTAATGCAAGAAGAGTGGCGTTTGTGTGGAACAAGAACTCATTCAAAGCAGGAGCGATGGTTCATTCGTTGGATCGGAAGAAGAAGCAGTATGGATCGTTGCCGACGACAATAGCAAGCAAGCTGGTTGGATTGATCGGCAGTTGCTTTGCTGGTACGGTGTGGCTCAAATGCCGTAGAGGATTTGGCCAAGTGTAGCAAATTGGTGTAGAACATACCAATCAACCGCTCCAAGCTGGGAGCTTGGGCAACCGCTTCAGGCTGGGACAATAGCTACAAGCTACAGCTACAGGCTTAGACAATAGCTACAGTTACAGGCTGGGATTACCGCTTCAGACTGGGATAACCACCTCAGGCTGGGACAACAGCCACCAGGTACAAGCTGGGACAACAGCTATAGCTCCAGGCTGGGATAACCGCTTCACGCTGGGACAACCACTACAGGCTGGGACAACAGCTCCAGGCTGGGACAACAGCTACAAGCTGGGACAACAGCTTGTTGTTGTTATCTGATGGTCTCAGTTCCGACCACTTCAACGTTGTTTTCACCGATCCTGACACAGTTGCCGTAAGTACAAGCCACAGCTTCCGTCATCAGTCCTCGGTTACTCATCCTGTGCTAGTAGCCTTCTCTGATCCCTTCTATGCTTCTTCTAGCACTTGCTTCCTGGATTGGTTTGAATGGGAGTGAGTAGTATTAGTAGACTTAGCACAGTCGTACAGTAGTGACAACTACATGTAACTGCAAAGGACAGTTCGGTTGCACAAGAAAAGTCAAGCCAAGAATCTCTTACAACGCCTTGCTTCTGCTACTGCCTCCAAAACTCAATTTTCCTACTCTCAAATGATGTTCTTCATGCAGACCCGTATCTCAATTGCCCTTGTGAAAGCTACCCATTTATGTCTCCGTGGGTCCCGCAAAGCCAAACCCTTTGCCCCCCGTAATGGTCCTCCATTTCTTGCCCCTGATCCCACAGAACCTAGTCCTGAATTTCGACTGTTCTTTGCTTAAGCCTGGCCCCGGCTGGCTTCCGTAGATAATTTCCCTACTCTAAACCCCCCCCTATATGTGGTGATGCCAGCGGTGTGGAAAAAGATCCAGGTCTGGCCTCTGACCGAACCTTCCTGCCCTAAATCTTTGCATGTGTCCAAGAGACACAGCAAGGAAAGGGCAGTGTTACCAAAGCTATTATAATAGTACGGCCGTAATGCGGACAGAGAGAATTGAAGCCATCTTTGTGTTGGTACTTTGGCACACCCTTCTTTGTTGGCAAAGCCTAGCTAGTGTTGGCATTTGTTGCTGGCGCTCTTCCCCACCATCGCCAAAGGGCACAATGGTGTCAGTGTCAAACAACCGTTTTGATGACGTCCACCACTTGGACGGTGACTCCTGAACAAGAGAAGATGTTGAGCGAAATGACTTCCTACATATGTTCCATGGTGGATCTCGACGCCAACCGATTTTATTCTATTTCCAGACCTCCCACGGGCGAGCTCCTTCATCAGCATTGTCCCATTCGTGATTTGGCTGCCTCGTGGGATGCGACTACAGTGCTGCTGGAATGCCACAATGTTGGAGAAGCAGAGCGAGAAAAACTCCAATCGGCTATAATTGGTACCCTACAAGCATATCCAGTTGTGTATGGAGACGAAGGGGTTGCATGGCTGGATCCAGACCATTTGCAGGAACCTTCGAATATTGCTCATTCGGCGTTGTATCTATTGGCGTGGCTGGGAGCCGTTCGTCTCGACTTTGCACTTCCCCACGACAATGACATCGTCAATGGTCTGACTAGGGGAATCTTATCACGACAAGGACTGGAAGGCGCTTTCAAAAGTTCTTTTCTTAGCGATGATGTCTACACGGGCATTGATTTCTTCCCAGGAGAAGCCATGGTTGGGTTGATGCAAGTCTATCAACATCAACCGGAAGCTAGCGCCAATTATTGTGCTCTGGAAGACAGTATTCGAGAAAGAATTCTTTCAAGTATGCACCAAGCCTTCCGGTTCTACTCGAACTACTACCATCAAGGCGATACCGATACCAATTACAACATTTGGCAAATCCAGGCATTTACCCGGTTTTGGAATGCCCTTTTACAGGCGGAACAAACTGGTAATGGGAAGCAGGCAGAACAAGAGATTGCTGCGTATATTCTGGACATGTGTGAGGATATTCCTAAATCAGTGTCTTGGAAACTGCTGAAACGAGGGAGGAGCTTCTACCCCAACCTTCAAACCGTGGAGATTGCCTGTGGATTGGACGCTTTGGCACAAGGGCTCGGTGTGGCAGCTCATTATGGCAAGGACGAAGAATTGTACCTTCTAAAACATTACAGCAATCATGCCTTGCAATTCCTTCTTCATGTGCAGGAACAAGTCCCACAGGATGCCTTGGTAGGGCATGGTGGTTTGGGGTTTGGAGGCGTGCAGGTGCTAGAGCAAAGGCTAGACGTGACTGGGCATGCCATGAGCGCTCTTGTCGGGCTCATACGGCCAACCAAGTGAACAGAACAATGAAATCCAAACGACACTTATGATTTGTGGTCGAATTTGACGCCTCACGGCAAACGGCATGCAGCACAAACCAACGACAAGACCACTACAGCCGTGATACAAAGCAACACATATGTTCCTTATTTAATGATTTAATTGTCAACGCTGGCAGAGCGAAGGAATTTCTCCATTTGTTCTGAAATCCAATAGCGCTATCCAGGTTACCCTTGCACGTTCCAAGAAAACGCAGCAGGATTGGCTCGGTGCCTTCGGCTCTGACGACCACCCAAGAAGTGATTCAGCTCTAGACCACGCTGGAAATCGGACGCTTCCAATTTAGCTCTCTTTGGTACACGTCCAAAGGGTGGTTCGATGGCGTGCTTTCCTCCATATACTTCGAATTGTCGTTTTGCCTCATAGTCCGCTTTGTCCACAGCATTGCCCAACGGAGCAAGGAGAGACAGCTCTCCCATGGAAGAAGCGGACATCAAGGTGGCTTCATCCATCTGGAAACCTTCTTTAGATGGGATGACACGGGTCAGTTCCTGGGTTTTGGCACGCCCCAAAGCTTCTTCCATCCGTTTGGACGTCAACGCAGCGTTTCCGGCAGTCCTTGCTGCCTGCCGAGAAACGTCGCATCCCAACTTGATGGAAAGAGGCGGGGGCTCAAATTTCTTGTCATCGCCACCACCGTTTTCGCCGTCTTTCTTGCCCTTGGCGTGTTCCATGGCGGCAGTGCACTGTTGATGCCAGAGTCGGATGCCGTCCAAATTCTGCCGTTGCCGGGCACACACCAAAGCCTTTTGCAAGACTTGCGTGATGTATATTTGCGTAGCCTCCGACAGCAAACAGAGAGCAGCATCTTCTTCGGCCTTATCCTCGTTGACCCACGCAGAGGCGGGAACGGCCATCCTTGCATCTGGATACAATTCTTTGAACCTGGCCTTGTTTTGTTCCGATGGTTGTTCTCGCCGACGCGCCCGACACCAAGCGACTCGGGGCGAGACAACGTTCCGCTTGCCCCACCCTCGGAGCGCAAATGGGATCTTTCCCTCCTCACCACCTCGAGCAGCGTTGGAACTCGTGGGCGTTTGTTGCTGCTTGGCAGACGCACTATTGTAGGTGGCGGTGCTACCGTACAGTAAATTCTTTTGTTCTTCTTGTAATTGCAGCTTCTGCAGGTTGCTTCCCATGATGAGCCCCGCAGCGGTCCAATCAAAGTCCACAGAGTGCTCCACCTGTTCCATCAACTGAGAGTATTCCCGAACTGGAGGTGGCGAGGGTGGCCTAGTGGAGGAATCCATCACGCCGACGATGGGATTGGGAGTCATCATGCCCTGAGTCGATTGCCCCGAGGGCGACTGCTGTCCTGCCAGAGGCGACTGCGCCATGGTTGAGCCCGACTTGGATCCCCGCCCGGGACCAGCGGCAGCGCTTGTCTGCGGCTTGGCCCTTGCCTTCTTGCCAGTCTTTCCACCAGCTTGCTTGCCTCCAGTACTAGTCTTTTTCCCTCCTTTTCCTCCCGTGCCCTGGGAGGAGGGGCGCGAAGATTTCGCCGTGGGTGGCGCGGACTGCTGTGCCTCCTGTTGTTGTGGAGGTGGTTGTTGCGTGGGCTGGGGAGCGCTCGGGGGTTGCTGCTGCGTTGACGGAGGTTGTGACGTGGTGGGAGGTCCTAGTTGCTGCTTTTGTTGTTGCTGTTCGTGCATGCGCCGTTCATGTTGCTGTTTCTGTTGTAATCGCTGTCTTTTTTCCATTTCTTCTCGCCGTTTCATTTCGGCATTTCGTTGTGCGTCGACGCTGCTTCCCGGCCTAGCGCTGCTACTACTGCCAGGTCTGGCCGAGGAGGAGGACGACGACGAAGTCCCTTGCTGTTTTTGTTTTTGCGCCAAAAAGTGCGCCAGATACGATTCGGCCCGTTTCCAATAAGCATCACCTACAACCTGCTTGAGTCGTTCCCTCATGCTCGCTGTGACGGATTCGTAGCCGGGTTCATTTCGTTTATTTCGCTCGGCGCACTCTTTGATAATTAGTTTGACTTTGCTGTGCAGCGACGGATCTTTGGTCTCGAGGTATTTCATGAGCACTCTAGTGAACATGAGGAACCTTTCCTTTTGTCGTCGCATTTCTTTTTCTCGTTCCGAGGATGAACCGGATGCGGCGACACCACTTCGCGACGACCCCGGGTGGCCAGAAGCACTTCCGCTCCCTCCTGGATACCCACTGCCGCTGCTGCTGCCACGTGCCGCAACGGCTGCCATGGCAGCTTGCTCTCTGTCACGAATTTTGCTGAGTGGTGTTGGCTCAAAGGGATCATGAGTGACACCTCCACGTCGTTGGCCAGGTGCAGGAACAGAGCCATGAGGAACTGGATTGGGCACACCACCACCACTCGATGATCTATGAGAAGAGGAAGAAGGTTGTTGCGAGGAGGAAGGAGGACGCCCACTGGAACTGGAGGGTCGATGCTGACTGGAACTGGTACGCCCGTATGAAGAAGGAGGCTGCGAGTACGGAGGTTGTTGCTGTGAAGACGACTGCGATGATGGGTGATGGGAGGAATAATGGGGTGCTTGCTGCGAGGAACTCGACGAGTACCCAGGTTGTTGAGACTGAGGGTGTGAACTTCGAGAAGACCCCGGCGGCGGACCACGATTGCTTTGGCTGCTCTGCCGCTGCATCTGGGTCTGAGACGTCATGTGATGAGAAGATTGTGATGCTTGTGATGGCTGCGTAGGAGGAGGAGCTCCTGGGTGATGCGAATGATGAGGAGGTCTTCCACTGGTGCTAGTTGCATGAGTAGGAGGCCTTGCCGGCGGAGGGGCCGACTGAGAAGGTGCCGCCTGTTGAGGAGGCTGCGACGGAGGAGGCGCCGGTGCTGGGGCAGCCTTCTTGCTGGCATGGTTCGCTGGGGAGTACAGTGACTTCAAACGTTGAGACAATTCAGATTTGTTGGCGGGCGGAGGCTGATTCTGAGGAGGGGGCTGTGAGGGCGCTGGTGCGGGTGCCGCCGGTTGTTGTTGCTTTGGCTGCTGTTGAGGCGGTGTGGGGCTGGCGGTGGGCTGGATTGCGGCTGCAACAGCCGAAGTAGATGCCGGCACATTCTTCAATTCTTCCGTGTCGGAGCCGTCCGAATCGGAATCGGCCATTAGCAACGCTGCCATGTCAGAGCCACCCATCTTGATAGCCTTGGTCTTTTGCTTTTGAAGCGAAAAGGGACTGCTACGGATATTAGCGCTTTGGTGCTTGGGGTTGATGTGAAAGAATGGATATTCGTCGTTCGCTGCAAACAAAAGGAACAAGTAAGTTTGGAGGGTGTGCCTTTCAAACAATAACGATCGTCATGACGGTCGATCTTTCCCGCCCTCTCCCAGACGACCTCTCAGACGTGTGGTCCTCAACAATGGCAAGCAGGGCAGCGGCAGAGAGCACGTCGAGGTACTACACGTAGCACAAAAAGTACGAGTCTCCACTTTTTTAACCAGGAAAATAACCCAAACCCCAAACTTAAGCTGGCTTTACGGCGCCACGGTTCGGCCAGTCTGGCTCTTACTACTTACTACACCTGTAGTTCTACTGAGGAGCTCGTACTGTATCGCCTCTTAACCAGGAGCGTGCCTCAATTGGTTCGAAATGTGGAATCCGGGATTAAGGGAAGGATTTCGAAATCGGGTAGAGCTTCAAACTCTATTAAATACCCTAAACATAGGGTAGAGTTTGAAACAATGCCCTAAATTAGGCTATTAAAATAGAGTTTGAAACTTAAGGCAGAGCTTGAAACTCTAGACCAGCCTAATAATTAGGGTAGCTTAGGGTAGAGTTTCCGAAACTCTACCTTAAACAGCACCTCATGCCCGATTGAGGGAACGCTCCAGAGGAGACCTGTAAACTTGGTTGTCCTCCGTCGCTCTTTGCCCCATGCTCGAGTACTCAGTATTAGCTAGCTAGCTAGTACACTAGTACTAGTAGATGTTCGTTCACAAACAGAATTTTGTGTGACGACGAGCTTTCAAGCAACCAATAAAGATCTTCGTGCAACTCTTTGTGCCATGATGGGAGTGTTGCTGCTCCCTCTAGTGTCCGCCGTTTCGGTCTCATCGGCGACAAGCGGAGCGAAAGAAGCGGCCTGCTTTGATGGAAGTAATGGATACTTCGGAGCGCAGGGGGCACAATTGGAGGAAAGAAGACGCTGTTTGAATTCTGCCAGAAGATTGACGAGGGTCTCTTCATGTACTACACGCCCCACGTTGACCGCTCAAACAAGATATTAATTGGACTGCATGCTGTGGAGGATACATTCGGATGGACGGCTCTGGCTATTGGAGGAAACGGAGGAATGAAGGGCGCCTCGCAGATTGTCGTCCGAAAGATGGAGGATAAAAGCAGCGGCGTTTACGACGATACGTGGGTTGTTGAGGACCGAAACTCACAAGACTACACGATGCCAAGGTAAACGAGGCGGGCCCAACGGCGTTGACTCTTTGATTTGGAGCCTTGGTTTGGTTTTCTAACCTTGGCCATCACCACATCTCTGCTCCACTCAGTTTGGATGAATCTCAAGATCTTGAACTCATCTTTGCAGAACAGACTGCTAACGGAGAAACCGCTTGGGGTGTACTTCTGCCAATCAATTCCTGCGATGAGTTTGACTACTCCGTTCATAACATCAGCATGTTCATGCATTGGGCAGTAGGTGAAGATCACAGTTTCTCGTTCCACGGCCGCCGCCGGGGCCAGTTCCAAGCAAACCTGTTTTTACCGCCGCCCGAGACCAAGGATCAGGGCCTTTCTGATAGCTATACCATGGATCTGTTGATGTCCATTGTTAGCGTCGTTTCGGGCGAGGGAGAAATCCCAACGGACCCCTACATTTGCTCGTACTTTGAACTAGAAAGGCTTCCTTTGGAGGGGTCGAAAGGCAGCCAAAGATTCGTCAGTGCCAACGACAAATCCCACTCTGTTCGAGTCGAGACTGTTTGTTCCCAACAATCGAAGCAATATGTACACCATATCATCCTCTATGCTTGCGATGCTGACTTAACTGACAAGAGCGATGATGACATCTTCCACCGCAAATTGAACCCGAGTTGTCAAACTATGCCGCCTCACTGTGCTGAGGTCAAGGCTGTTTGGTCTCTGGGCGTTGGGGAAGACCTGGTAATGCCCTCTGACGTTGGCCTGCCCTTTGGAGAGGGAAAACGTTGGCTTGTAATGCAGGTGCACTACTACAATCCTGGACTTGATGTCGGTATCTATGACAGCAGTGGAATGCGCTTGCACATAGCCCCAAAGCCACGTTCATATGACGCAGGACAGATATCCCTTTTGGTAGGTGATATGGGACCTGCTTGCTTCCAGTTGTTATCTTATTGGTATTTCTCTAATGAAACCGCATATCGCTGGGCAGGGAGGTTTTGACTCTGCACAGCACCCCAACGGCATCCCTGCAGGGGAGACAGATTTTGAGCTGCCCACCTTTGTGGTCCCATCTGTGTGCACTTACAGCATGTGGAAAGACCCAATCAACATCATGTGGGTTGTGCACCACATGCATCAGTACGGGACGAAGATGGAAATCGAGATAAGGCGTGAAGGACGGAGTTTAGGGGTATTAGTGGACGAGAAGCACTTCGACTTCACACATCAGTCTTTCACGCCATCATTGGTGAGCCAGTTGCTGCCGGGGGATGCTATCTTCTTACGTTGTCGATATGATACTTCTGGTCTGTCCCAGAACGTGCACTTCGGAGATGGAACCAATGACGAGATGTGTATCGCTGGTATTAATTATTGGCCTGGACAGAGGGTGGAAACTCAGTCTGTGGCACAAGTCGACCCTACTTCTTTCATCAAGCAATGCCAGAATGCAGGATCAGGTGTTTTCTCCAAAATGAGCCTTTGCGCCCAAAGTTTCTTTGAGCATGCCCACGATTTCCTTACATTGAGGTGGGACTATCGTGAGCCATTTGATGCCCTTCACTTTTGCAATTCTGGCATTTTTGAAGATGACGTATTGCCACGGAACCTGCCCATAAGTCTATGCCCTGACTGCTACGTGAACAAGAATTGCACTGCCGAGGAAGTGATCCTCCACGCGCAGGAAAAGGTCTGTGTCGACTTTTGTTCAATGGCTAATGTTTCGGTCTATCCTGATCTCAGTGCAAGTGAAGGCCTCAGCCACGGGATCACGCGATGCTTCAGTGGCGACATTCAATCGGATGTCCGTTTCTTTTCTCCCCCGGAACTTGAAGCCCAAGTGCCCTCGTGTGAACCTTTTCCGTCAGCCGCAGCGAGCGGTGACGGCGTTGCCAGGACGGCGGATGCTTCTGTTTGGAAAGTCGCGTCACTTTCGATGGTAGGCATCATTGCGACGGCTGTCGTTCTGTTTGCTTTCTACCGCACGACTTTCTACTCGGGAAGCGAGACGCACTGTCTTGGCAAGTTTTCGCACATGTGGACGAGGACAATTCGATCCTTCGAAGTGAATCTTGTGGCGTTTCTGCGACAGATCGCTCGCCATGCCGCCCTCTATCCTAGAACATATGTTGTCGCCATCAGTGCGCTTTCTCTCCTTCTTCTCTTTCTTGGGTTTGCAACAAACTTTGCTGTCGAAGCCGACACGTTGTCGTGGTGGACCCCAGCGGGGACAAGATCAGAAGAACATTTGAACTACGTAACCGGGACTTTCCAGGGTCTGCCCAGGGCCTTCAGCATTATGGTGCACAAGCAAGGTGACAATGCTGTGTCAAAAGAAGGCGTTGCGCATGTGTTTGAGGCATTGGACGCCATCAGAGCAACCCAAGGCTTTGACGCGGTATGCGGGAAAAGTGATCATGTCGACAGTGAATCGGGAAGCGGGACGTGCAAGATTCATGGTGTGACCGCTTTTTGGAATCACAGTACCAGCCTTTTTGAAGCAGCGGTTAGCTCTGACGAAGACATTATACTGACTTTGTCAGAAGAGACCTTTCCCGATGGGCGTCCTATGGATGTACGCGGACTCGTCGGGTCTCCTCAATGGAATGGCACTGGAACTAAGCTATCAGGAGGACAGTCCTACTTTGCCGTCGTTGAGCTACCAGAAAAGCAGGAAGCCAAGGCGTACGACTTCGAGGAAGATGCCCTTGACAGTGTTTTGCACCTCCGCAATCAATGGAAACAACAGATAGGCAACGCCTTTCGCCTGGAAGTTGAGGCTACAAGGAGCTTTGACGACGAAGCCAATAGGTCCATTCAAGAAGATCTGCCACTTATACAAATCGTTGGTGTTGTCATGTCCGTGTTTGTCTGCTTGGTCTATTCAAAATGCGACCCTGTCAAATCCCAAAGCCTGCTCGGATTCGGAGCGGTTGTGTCCGTTGTGCTATCCACATCCTCGGGATTTGGTTTGTTGTTCATCATTGGTACGTTCTGGAAGAAACAATCATCAAAGTTCGAAATTGCAAATCGAGCTTATCCGGTGCTCGTTTCCCACAGGCGTTCCCTACACGACCATGACGTCGTTGTTGCCATTCATTGTGCTGGGCATAGGGTTGGACGATGCATTTATCATAACGGCTGCCTATAACAGGACAGACCAAAAGAAAGATCCTGTTGAGAGGATTGACGAAACGATCTCCGAAGCTGGCCTCAGCATTGCCATAACAACTGTTACCTCTGTCCTGGCCTTTGGCTTGGACACCCTTACATCCATTCCGGCTGTGGATTGGCTCTGCTGCTATGCAATTCCGATGCTCCTGATCACTTTCTTCTACCAGATAACATTTTTTGTGGCGTTGATCGTGATTGACGACAAGCGCATCAAGGCTAACCGCAGAGATTGTTGCGTGTGCTTTCCCGTCTCCGCGACCCAACTCGGAACCCACCTCGACGAGGACCACGATGAAGCCGCAACTGTACCACTGCCAGAGCGTATCATGTCATCGTACGCAGACAAGCTCCTTCAACCATGGGTTAAGGCGGTGATCTTGGTCGGTTTTGCAGTCCTGTTTGGAGGTTTGGCCTACAGTGCATCTTTGATGACTCAAGACTTCAAGCTCACAGACATGCTGCCGAGTGATTCGTATGTAGCTGACAACATCATTGCCTACCAAAATTACAACTCCCGCTCAGTGATGATGCCGTACATGTACTTTCGAGGTGTTGACCAATCCAATGAAGACGTGCAGCGTCAAATGGAGGCATATGTCAATGACATGGTCGTCGGCATTAACGCAGTGGAACAGCCCACCTCAGGCTACTTTTGGTTAAGCCATTTCAAGCAGTATTCTGCTGTGCAGTTCGGAACAAGCTTTGAGGCATTGAATTTCAAAGAGAAGTTGAATAAATTCTTGCAAGAGCCTGTCTTCAGTGAACTCTACTCAAACGATATTGTTCTGGACGGTGACGGGAACATCATTTCTTCTTGCATGCTCTTCTTCATCTCCGACCTCGACATTAATAACGTTGAAGAGCAGGTGAAGACATTGAAGGCTCAACGTGCTGTGTCAGCTGCTCAGCCCATCAATTACGACAAGGATGACTGGTCCTTTTTTGCCTACCATCGGAATTTCAACTATTGGGAGTTTAACTCGGTGGCAGTTGAGGAGTTACTCTTCACATCTGTCATTGGTGTCTTGAGTGTCACCGATGCCGCCCTGATCCTCATCCCACACTGGAGTGGTGCACTCTTTGTATTCCCTCTGCTTTCGGTGCTGTATGTTGATCTGCTTGGCTTTTTGCAACTGGTCGGAGTTTCCGTAAATGCCGTCAGCTACATTGCAGTGGTCATGTCAATTGGACTCATGGTGGATTACATCCTCCATGTACTTGTCAAGTATTACGAATGCCCAGGAACGCGGGATCAAAAAGTCAAGGAATCGTTGTGTTGCATGGGTTCCTCGGTTCTGCTTGGCGCTTTGACAACTTTCTTGGGCATGGTTCCGTTGGCTTTCACCACCAGCGGCGTGGGCAAGATCCTCTTTTATGCCTTTTCTGGATTGGTTGTGTTCGGGGCTTTGCACGGATTGGTCTTGCTGCCAGTGCTCCTATCCTTGCTGGGACCGTTGGATCCGTCCCCATCACAGCTGAGTCTGAGCAAAGAGAAGAAGGTCGAGGGCGAAGAGGAGTCTGAGGATCTTGAGAAAGAGGAGATGGTGACAGAACATGTTGTGGGCGTCACTGAAGAGACAAAGCCGCCTGTTGCCTCTGTGGATGCCAATGCTTCCTTGTCAGAAACAGACCAAATGTCCAACGAAATTTCTGTGTAGCTGTGGACACATTGGTTGTCAACCTTCTACAAGCACCGGTTGGTATCTGTGAAGATTGAATCGAATCTTTCCAAAGTTTCCGTAGTACGTATTTTGTGTTACCCAGAACAATTTCGGGGGTGATGGTATCAGGTGATACTAGCTAGTACAGTACTGTAGTACGTAAGGTTGTCAAGGTCGATCATCTGCACCTCCAGGTAAAACAGAGGTAATTGAAAAAATTCTTTTTGGAAAAAAGAAAATCACTCTTTTAATTAAGTTGAGTCCCACTCAGACAGCTGTATTAAAGTATAAGACAATGACTCTGTCTTAAGACGGTCGTCTTAAATTTAAGACGATGACCATCTTAAAGAAGTCATTGTCTTATGCTTCAGACGATGTCTTTTTTGAAACAAGAGGATGAAGTAGATTATAAATTTACTAAACTCAAAATCTCCTCATCCCCCTGAATGTTTCAGACACCGTCTTATGTATAAGACAATGACCGTCTTAAGACAATGACTGTCTTATGTTTAAGACGGTCAATTATAGGTGGCCGTCTTAAGACAGAGTCATCGTCTGATACTTTAAGACAGCTGGTCAGCTTATAAATTTTAACAAAACTGTTTATAGCTTTTTTCCAAGAATCAATTACCCCAAGGTGCTGTCTTCTGCCCTCATCCTGATCACAAGGTGTCACGTACGGTGGGTGTGGATACACCGTACTACTGTAGCGTCGTGTTGTCAGTCGAAAGGTCGATGATCTTCTGCCTCACTACGGTAAAGGTACCGTAAAAGTATATCCCTGAACTGAGAGAAATACTGAGATCGTGTAGGACTAGTAGGGGATCCTACTGGACGTATTGATTGAGGTATTGAGTATCGACATCGACCACCTGGTGTGTGCTGGTTGACGATCGTTCATACCAGTGACAAACCAGTGAAGGTCACCGCCTCGGTCGTAAGATAAATGAGGCTCGCACCTCTACTACTCACTGTTAAGATAACGCTCGCACCTCTATTATCTCGAACGAATCGCTAGCTAGCTAGCTAGCTACAGTACGTTCGAAAAAGCACAAGTCCACGGAAATTTCGCATGCTTGTGCCACGGAAATTTCGCAAGCACAAGCAAGTCCACGAAAACGAAAAAGATCAAGTCCATGTAACAAACTCACTATTAGGCATGGCTAGCATGCTTATTAAACTAAGGTCAACTTTACTGAGCACGAACAATACAAAGATCCTCATGCAGACTGCCCATAATGGTGTCCTGCTTGATGGCAGCAGTAATATTCAAAATGCTTCCTTTGTAATGGTGCTCAATCTTGGTGATGACCCAAGCTGGAGCTTTGCCAGAATTGACAAGTGTAGCCATGAGAGTCCAGAGTGGCTTCCTCCTGGAGTAGGTTGACTTGCAAGCCCTGATATCTTCAGCAGTGAAGTTCTTGGCTGGCTTGTTGCCACCAATACCATGCATCCACTCTTCCCAAGCAGAGCCAACAGTTCTGTACTTGGATAGCTTGGCAGGCCTACTATCAGCAGGGGTGGCCACAGCTCGTCTGTACCTGAGGCTAGTCTGGCCATTCCGGCGAGTCCTTCCCACAGTCAACCCATTTCTAAAAAGATTACCATCTACCTGATCAGGTGTTGCCATCCTTGGAGGCTGAACAGCAATCCTAAAAGGAAACAAAAATATAGAGTTAGCAGCAATAATAGCCATGGTTGCAATAGCCAACAAACACAAGTCCACACTTACCTGCAAATATTTCCATTGAGTTTCGTCAGCTCCGCGCCAAGCCAAGTCTCCAACCAACCTCTCAAAGCAGCAGCCGAACTGTCGCGGGTCCTACCTTCTTGCGCTATG
>CAICTM010002459.1:0-14439 GCA_903772945.1 Seminavis robusta | reverse complement strand
GCCCCCCCCGCGCCCCCCCGCCCCCGCCCCGGCCGCCCCCGCCCCCATGTGACTCTGATGCCATCCGCTTCCTCGGTCGATGGAAGTCCGACGCCATGTTGCGCTATCTTCGAATCCCGGCCGCCACCATCACGCAACACTACTCCCAGAAAATGCTGGCCAATGGTGCCTACACCTTCCAAGCGGGATCCTACGACAAGTTCCTCCCGCCTGCTCAGGCGCCTGCTACTATCGCAGAGATCCTCCTTCATGCGGAACTCTACGAGGACTAACCTCCCTTAGTCCAATCATTCTCCTGAGAGACCTTGCCTCCTCTCGGTCTCTCAAACTTTCCCACCCCGCTGCGCTCCCACCCTGTTCTGCCTTTGGCTATTGGGTTGGCCGAATGTCGTACAATCACGCGGGACTCACATCCCGCGGGACTGCCTCATTCGTGCCTTGGTTCCCGCTCGGATTCTAGCAATCACGAGCGGCACCCTGGGTAGCGGAGACGGTCGGCTCAGTAAATGGCCGAGCTCTCCCACCACCCTACCTACTCAACTAGTCGGGCAGTGCTGCTCTAGGCGAGCGCCGCTTGTCGCGCGCTCGTTGTCGAGCAGCACGCACGCAAAAGAGGACAAGTCCTGATCCCTATCCTTACAACGCAAACCTGAACCCTCATGGGTTTTCGACGAAATGACTCGACTCACAGTTGCCAAACTGTACCATCTAACAAAACACAGAAATCGATTCCCATCACTTCGCTCCTACACATCACAGTTACATTCTCTACATCTCTCAGGTCACCACCTGCGTTCCTGAAATGATACCCCACTACATGTCGCTATGTCTGCCTCACTTCGCAAGATCGGCTCAAAGGCAATACGCACCCCCCCCCCCCCCTCCGAAGACCGCTCACAGAAGGCACCTTGAATGAACAAAACATGAAGACCGTGTCCAACTCTCTCTTTCAACCATTGAACAGTCGATCGCAAGGAAGGTTGTCCCTTCTCTGCTCACAATTTTCCTTCAGCCGAGTCTGCAAGCAAGAACTAGAATAGATTAACCCACCTCTCCCTCCCTGGGTGGCCGAATGTCGTCAATCACGCGGGACCTCACATCCCGCGGGACTGCCTCATCGTGCCTTGGTTCCCGCTCGGGATTCTAGCAATCACGAGCGGCACCCCTGGGTAGCGGAGACGGTCGGCTCAGTAAATGGCCGAGTCTCTCCACCACCCTACTCTACTCAACTAGTCGTGCAGTGCTGCTCTAGGCGAGCGCCGCTTGTCGGCGCTCGTGCTGAGAAAACTGGCACCACTTTGGAGATGAAATCGCAACAGATCCGGCACCCAAAGGATGGCGAATTCCCAACTCCAAGGACACAACCATCGGATTCGGAAGACGGCAAGGAAGAACCACCACCACCCCCTGCTCCAACGACTGTCATTCGAGATTTGGACAATGCAACCGAGGAGGAAGGAATCGAGGTTGCAATCAATGATGAGCCGGAAGAAGTCGCAAGTGTGGCATCATCAGCGGAGTCCTCAAACGTAGAGACCACTCCCACAGTCTCAACTGTTGCGGAATATGACGGGGAGGAATTAATCGATCCAGATGAACAGCAAGACGAAGATATCCCATTTTTGGATGAGCAAGCTCTGGCCAACGAGGAACAAGAATTCAATGCTGCTAACTTTGTGGAAGCCCGTGGAATCGAAACCGATCCGGACAAGCACAGAGCAAAGTGGCTTCAATATGAGGCAGAAAAGAATCAACTGCTCGAGGAGGGATGGACGGTGGAAAAGAAGCCACCAAAGAAGCAGAAGATCGGAATTGGGGAGCATTTACAAGAGCGATCTGGTCGGAAACGCTGTGGCCTTGTCATCGATGATTGCAGGGAAGAAGACGACGCCCAGCCAATGTGGACTGTTCTGTTTGAAGGAGAGACTCAGGTGGCCGAGTCGAGAGTCAGTTCAGGGCACCTCCAGCTTGTGAAAGACAAGCGCATTTTCAGCTGGACCATGGTCAAAGAATCCATCGCAGAAGATCCAATACCAGAGCCTCGCAAAGTTGGTGTTGCTGGATTCCAGTTTGAGCAGGCATTTCAAAACTGCGACTCTACATCAGATCCATCCTACTCATTTCCCTTGGACTGGAGGCGTCATCATGAGAACTTGAATGCTGCATTTGACAAGTCCAATGAATCGCAAACAAGAAAGAAGAAAGTTGGCTACGTATCTGGTGAGCTAACAGGATGCAATTCAATCTACTTCGCTCATTATCTGCTCATTAACTTTTCGATTTCGCTTGCAGAGTCCGAGTGGTGGATTGTTTGGGGTATTATCTTCATTGCTTATCCTCTCAAGCGTGGAGGAGAAAAGCTTTTCCAGTCCGAACAACCACCAGGTCGTCTTGCTCCTGTTATCAACATGGAGATCGATGAAGCCAAATTCGATCAGGCCACTGGCAAGCAAGGAAAAGAAGGTGATTTCATGGTATCGATTCAACATCATTAAGCAATTCCTCCACGCTGTGTTTGACGATGGCAGAAACCCATCTGATCCGTGGCATCACATTGCCGGTCTTGTGGAAGATTTCAATGCAAACCGAACGGATTGTGGCTTGCTTCATCCGAGTTCTTGATGAGCTCATGAGTCCCTACCTGTGTGGACGCGACACGCGAAAAGACTGCTCCAACAAGCAGTGCTTCCGAGAGATCTTCCACTATAAAGAAGAGGAATATGTTGGGACGCCCATATGTGGTCCTCTTGCTGTCGTCCGTCCCAAGATTCCTCGTCGCGGCTTGATTAACAATACCAGAACTTGCCTTGACATCCATCGAGAGGATTGCCACAAGAAGGGCTTTTAGAAGGGCTATTAGTGGAGAGTCTGACAGTCAGAGCGTCTATTATCTTGTCTATTATCTTGATATCCAAGAGGCTGCTTTCCATGGAGTCGTCCGCACGGAAACAACAAAGGACATGAAGTTTCACATGAAAACTGTAACAATCAACTACTATAACTGATTCAGATTATTGCCACACTGTCTAACTTGACTATTGTTGCCATTCAGAGCCGCTGGAGAGGTCTCCGGTCGTTATGGTGGAGCTTGAAAGAGAGTCGGACAACAGGTGGCACTTCGCGGATGGTCGGAGGCACCTTGCGGATAAACCTGCGGAGCGGATGGCTATCCGCAGGTTCGGTCGAGGCACTAGCATTTAACTCGCGTAGACTCGCACAGACTCGTACGTGAGTCCAACAAGCATGAGTCGTGCGAGTCTCGCCGAAAAGGTTCAACACGAAAGTTCCGAATCAGCATGACGTCAGCGGAGCCCCTCCTGTACCAGTATGGCTCTTCAGGATTGGCTTCGGACTGTGTTCAAAAGCTAAGTGGCTGGTACAAAATCGCTAGAAGCTCGCCAAATGACATCATAGTTATTTAAGGGACACCTATAATATTATTATTATTACGCTGATCTGTCGGTGGTCAACTCACTCGATCCATCAACTCACATCAATCGTCGTCGTTCGATACGGAAGGTCCTGTCGCATGGTCCTGTCGTTCGCATGGCATTGCTGTTATTCTCTCTCTCTCTCATGCAGAGGAAGTTCTCTCTCTGGTGGTGTGGTTGCCGTCTTGGCTGGGGTTCATCTTGATATGATAGAAGAAGGAAAGATGAGTCAAAATTCCAAATGAATGTGCCCCACATCATGTACAAGGAGTTGGGCTGCTTTTTTCCAGCCATTTGAGGCGCAGCTCCTCCAATGCTTGCAAGGATGTTGTCCTCTGCTTCTCTGGACTTGATGGTCCCCGCCACAGTCGCCGGCAATGGTGGGAAAGGAAAACAACAGCAGGGAAGGTATCTCCTCCCCAAGCGCCGCGAGGCCACCACGGAGGAGTTTCAGCTCGCCAACCATCCCTTCAATCAACGACAATGCAAAGAGGAAACAATCTGATAGAACACCAGCATCACCAAGCCAGACTCCGATAACTCCTGTCATCCACAAGAGGATCCACAATGCTGCTGCTAGAGGTCCTTTTGGATGCGTCCAAGGCAGAAGGAGTCTCTGTAGACTCTTCGACTTGACTGAGGCGGAGAGCAATCCTTTGCCAAAGCATACTCAACAGATGGTGGAGTCAGTGCTGTCTCTTTTCCGGAAAGACGATTCGATTCAAGCACAATGGTGGCCACTCTCAACAATTGTGGGTGCTTGCCAGCGTCTTGCGAACTTTGACCGGTCGACTCCCCTTGTCACGGGTACATATCGTCTTCAATTTGCCGTGGACACGACTCTTGAAGGTTTATTGCATCCATCATTCATTGATGTTGTTGGCGATGCAGCTTCACTGGAAGACGGATCAAAACAAGTTTACATTCGTCAAATTAAAAAAGAAGCAGCAATTTACGCAGATTTCTCAGAATCCGTTCCACGGTTGCCCGAAGCTGCTGCCAGGAACGCCTCGGAATGGATGCAGGAATTGAGGGCCACTCGGCTGTCACTGAAGCCATACATGTCTCTCGAAAGCTATGCAATGATCAATTATTGGTACTCTACCGAAGCGGAGAGTCTTTTTGGTGCAAGAGAAGGGGAAACAGCGAGAGAGGCTGCCCAAACGCTCCAGGCACTGCTGAAAGACGCTTCCAAGAGCACTGAACGTGCTAAAGAGCTGATTATTGGTCTTGGTAAGATGGATTCCAAGACGTACTATGTTGACAACTACGATGGAGAACCACTGGAAATGACTTTTGATGGTGTCAGAGTTGAAAAGCTTGCTACCGCGATCAATAAGAGAGCATCGTATTTGGTCCGTGCCATTACTCTGATGCTTGAAACTGATGCCGAAAATGAGCTTCCCAATTTTGCAGACAAATGCAAACAAGCACTGGCAGAAGTCCAAGCAATAACGTTTGATACTTCAATCACCAGTCCACGGATGATCGGGGAGTGGCTGCGGCAGTTTCGAGTGCATCGACGGTTCCCTAATCCCTTGATGAAAGAAAAGATTGGCATTGCCCTGTTTGTTAACCACCCAAAAGCTGCTATTGCCATGCGAGACTATGGGAACAGCAACATCGAGCAACTCTCCCTTGAGTCTATGGGAGACTTTGTTCATGACACTCTTATTCCAAAGCTTGCTGCGGAGGAAAATGTTACGAAAGAGAGATTTCTGAAAGCAAATGGACTCAAAAATGTGAGCAACGATACCATCCATCGTTGGCTCCGCTTCCTTGGCTTCAGGCGCAGCGTGTACAAGAAAGGTTTCTATGTTGATGTGCACGAAAGACCCGACATTGTAGAGTCACGCATCAACTATTGCCTTGAGCTAATGAAACTGGAAGTTCATTGTGCTGTTTGGGTGCAGTTGACGCCCGAAAGAGTAAATGAATTGAAAGAGGCAAAAAGAATCAACCCTGACAATCCAGGCATTCCTGTTATAACTGCTGCTGAAGGAAAAGCGCTCCTGGAATTTCATGTGGATGATATCTTAGATTCCGAAACCCTACCGGAAGTTGTGGAAAGTGACGACGGTAGCAAATTTGGTGGCAATCATAGCCTCAGGCTGTCTCCTCCTGATGACGATCGATTTATGCTTTGGGGCCAAGATGAGGTTGTTTCCAATGAAAAGGCGATGAATTCCATGGCATGGTATGGGACTGAAGGCCAACAAGCGCTTCGCCCCAAAGATTTGGGTGCTTCGATCATGATATCTGGCATCGTAAGCAGAGAGGCCGGTTGGTTGCCAATGCCTACGTTTGAGCAGCTACTGCGTATTAACCGAAACAGAGAAGGCAAGACGTATGTTGCTACGGAAGCTGCCATTGCTGTACTGGGCAGTGCGAACAAGCGTCCCTTGACTGAGGATGATATACGGTGCTGTGCTTTCCAATGGCACATCCAGCCAGGCCAGAATAACGAGGGGTATTGGACCAACAGTCATACCCTCGTCCAGTTTGAAAATGTTGCCGACATTGTCAATGTGATGTTTCCGAACCACAAGCACATCATCTGCTATGATCATAGCCAAGGCCACTGTGCCAAGCGAAAGGATGGTTTGGATGCCGCCAGGCTCAACTTGTATCCAGGAGGTCGGCAACGGTGTCTCGGAAACCACGACAACAACGGATTGAGGCTAGAAGTGGGTGCAGTGCAATCGAGTGTCTTCCATGACTCAGACCAAGGACCGGCTTGGATGACACCAGAGGAGCAAGCTGACACAAAATACGACAAAACGTTTGATGGAGAGGTAGTGAAGCGGACTTTGCGATCAAAGAAGGAGATTCATGCATACCTGCGTGACAAGCTTGGTGAAGCTTCAGGATTGCCCGCAGATTGCTCCCACCTATCCTTGGCATCGTTACGAGATGTGGCAAAGAAGAACAAGCTACTACCAATGGTTGTGGAAGAAGTCAAGAAGCAAAAAGGATGGGTAAACGCTCCAAAAGGAGCACTGCAATTGTGCATTGAGCGTGGCTTGATTGACTTGAGCAACGTGACGAAGAAGAAGAAAAGCTATTACACGATGGACGGCCGAAAGGATCCCAGGAATCCTGGCCACATAATCGAAGGGACGAGTCTTCGACTGCTACTCGAGCAGTGTGACGATTTCCGACGAGAAGTCTCGATGCTAGAATGGGTTGCGAAGCAGTACAACTGGAGAGTTCTGTTCTCACCGAAGTGTCATCCTGAAATCGCAGGTGTTGGTATAGAGTACGATTGGTCCGTGGCAAAGAATAAGCTTATGCGCATTCCACTGGCTGAGCGAAAAGGAAAGGACAAGTTCCTGGACAAGGTGCTGAACGTTTGCTTCGACAACAAAGCTACTTTGACGAAGAGAGTGGTCCGTGGTTGTGCTCGTAAAGCAAGACAGTTCGTCATTGCTTATCTCCTGCTTCATGCAATCGAAGCTGCCAAAACAGAAGACGATGGCAACGGTGGCAACGGCAACCAAGCTTTGACTGGAGAGGTTTCCGTGGAAACAGTTCGGTCAAAGAAATCCGAGCTCAAGTTCGCAACTATCCACGCCGCTAGAAAGATGTACAAGCGACACCGAGGCATTGCTATCTTCAACCGCGATGCCGACAAAATATCTTTCAGTAGCAGCGAGAGCATTGCGGAGTTTATGAGAAAAGCCAACAACAAGAAATAGGTAGCTTATATTTTATACTAGTAGCTACTTCGGATTTGATATAATAGACTCGTTGAGCCAATCAAGATGGCCATTGAACTCCGGATAGATACAGCAGTCCTGACGAGAGGAACTCCGTTCGTGTCAGCTTCCTTTTCGACTAGGCCATCGCTTCACGCTTCGATTGGTCGGCATGGATAAGAGCAGGACGGAACAGCTTTGCAACGCGCCTGTTCTCGCGGTGGAACGGCATTGTAACTTGGAGTTTCGTAATGGTAAAGCTTCCCGCAAATGTCACAACATCAACCAAGGCTTTCTGCGGTCCATGAGTACCATTCATCGTCTGAACGGCTCTTGTTTTGTCAATACTCCAATCGGCTAGAGGCGGCAAATACAAGTGAGAGACGGTGGAGTCACAACCTCCATCCACTTGAAGCCGAAACTGGCAAGATGAGCCCCGCAACTTCTGAAAGGTGCATTGGCCAGCTACAACCTTGTAGGAGCCATCAGCCATCCAATAGGCTACATTGCACTGGAAAACCATGGCAGTTATATGTCCATCCCCAGCATCAGCCATGACAGGATCCCAGAGCTGATTCATCTTCCACTTGTTGTTTGTTGGAGCAGAGAGGAAGATAGGGGCTTGTTGGGTGTCGTCGGCTCGGTGGCTGTTGGCTGTCGTCGGTGGCTGTCGGTGGAACGGGCTAGCTAGCTTTCGGTGGATTGTGTACTGTCGGTGGATTGTGTACTGTCGGTGGCTCGTGAACTGTTGCTGTTGGTGGAATTGTGGCTGTGGCTGTCACTGAATTGTGGGCTGTCGCTGGAATTGTTGACTTCGTCGGCAATCCTTCACTCAAAAGCCCCGGCAAATTCAAATTCAAATTGATTAGTCGTCGTGGATTGATCAGAGCTCTGCAACAGGCGGCAGACCTCACAAATCTCCTCATCCGACTGAGCAAACAGCAACCATGGTCACTAGCAAGGTCTATCCTGTTCCATTCGAAGACAAGCTTGGCGAAGATGAGCTCAACAGGCTCAAGAGGCGCATCAATGAAGCTCTTTTTAATGACAAGGAACGAAACACCAATGTCATTGTCTTTGATCGCAATCCTCTTTCTGACAAGGAGTTGGATGAGGTCATGACCTACATCAGCAGCCATGCAATTGTCACCTCTGTCAAGCACACCATGGACGCCATTGAGGCCACCACTGAGGATGATCGCAAGGTCAACATCACTCTCTTTTTTGGTGGTATCTGTTTCAACCGCAAGATCGTTCAAGCCAAGAAGAAAGCTCGCGAATCTGTTGAGTCTGCAGACTCTGCTTTCGGAGCCTTTGAGGATGTCACCGGTCAAGGATTGACACAAAATCGTTGATATGTTCGCTCCTGCCGCTGCTCCTGCCGATGCTCCTGCCGCCAAAGGATTGGATGCTCTTTTTGAACACATCGACGAGTTTGACCTTGATGATTAGAGCAATCGAACGACGCCATCCAAATCAGCCGCTGAAGAGTAGCTAGACCTTAACCACAGAGTGTTGGCTGCTACTGCGTCGTTACATGAGCGAAAGGAAGAGTAGCTAGACCTTAACCACAGAGTGTTGGCTGCTACTGCGTCGTTACATGAGCGAAAGGAAGAGGAAAGAGGACGTCATGGTGGTGTTGTGCTCTTCAATAGCAGATTGATTGATGTGCTGTTACGGAGGCACGAAAAAGAAGAAAGAATAATAATAATAGTATAGGTGTCCATTAAATAAAGATGATGTCATTGGCGATATTCTAGCGATTTTGTACTAGAGACGTAGCTTTTGAACGCATTCCGAAGCCAATCCAGAAGAGCCATATGTGTGAGAATCTCGATGAATCACGGTTGTGGCATCTACCGTACGGTACGGTACTGTACCAGGTACCATTACCGGTACCTGGTATCGAAGCGGCGGCACCCGTTGCTCTCAATGTGGCGGTTCAGGTTTGCGTATGGATACCATTGTGAATTGCAAGCCACGCTAGTACAGCTGTACAGCCGTAGCTACTGGTAGCATGCACGAGGCCTGTAAATCGATGCTTCAAAACCAGACCGGATCTGGTGGAGGACGACGCCAAGACCGCGGTTGGCAATACATGTAGTGACCTTTTGTCTTAATAAGACTTACTGTATTTTGTTGCATTCCAAGTACACAGTTTCATAAGGCTGCTTGCTTGGGAGGGCCCACGTTGGCACGAAACTTGGCCCATCACCACTTTGTACCCACTACCCATACCACCGCTCTGCCTAGCTTAGCCCCCCTCGCTCCTTAACGTATCTACGTAGAATGACAGCAACAGCCTTTGCTACTTGCTGATGCTGTTGTGGTCTTTTGAAAGATACCAGTATAACATGAGCAAGAAAGCACCACAAAGTTCTTAACTATTGCATAGCAATAAAAAAACATGGAAGCATCAAGCTGTAGAATTCGAGACGTCAAAAGATCCATCTGCTCCAACCAAAACATCAACGGTGAATTCAGAGAAGCTCCCCCCAGCTACCAACGAATACAACACTGTTTGGCTGGTGGCTGTCAGAGTGATCCAACCAGTGCCTATGCCGTCACCAAGACTGTCAGATACAATCAATCTGTAGGCTGTGTCAGTGTTGACCGGGAAGGGAAAGGAGTAAAGATAATTTCTAAACTCCAGTGGACCACCTGATTCCAGTGTGTCCCAAGCACCAGTCCCGATTGTTTGTTGTTGCCAAGTCCATGATGTTTCCTGTGGTTCTATATTAGTTTGGATATTGAGCATGACATCAGCACTGCTTGTTGGAAACCGCCCAGGCCAATCAGGTGGAGCTTCAGTGAGGTCAGAACAGGTGGCAACAGGAGGAGTTTCATTCAGGGAGCAATCACACCGCAGCAAAAAACAAAGATGCCCTGGGACAGTTCCTGAGAACTGATTCCCATCTAGTCTCAACCCCATGGAAGCATTCAGTTGGCTGGGCAGTGTTCCTGACAGGGTATTGTTGTGAAGTTCCAAAGATTTCAAAGATGTCATCATGCCAATTTCTGTTGGGATTGTTCCGGTGAACTGATTGTCATAAAGGTGAAGCTCCAACAACAAGGTCAGGAGCCAAAGCTCCATGGGAAACGGGCCAGTGAACTGGTTGCCGTTCAACTTCAGCGAAGACAAAGCAGGCATTGCACCAAGTTCAGAAGGAATCAAATGAGTCAACTGATTTTGATCAATGCGAAGCCACTCCAATGAGGTGAGGAGCCCAAGCTCAGAAGGAAGTGGGCCTGATAACTGATTAATAGAGAGATCAAGAACGCCCAATGAGGTCAGCAGTATCAACTCAGAAGGAACTGGGCCCCCTAGCAGATTCCCAGACAACCCTAGAGATTTCAAAGCAGTCATTGTTGAAAATTCTGGTGGGAAAAAGGATGACAATGGTCCACCAATATCATTGTAAATCAAATGAAGCCTGGACAATGAAGTCATGAGGGTAATCTCTGGGGGCAGCACTGGTTCGAGACCTGAAAGCTGAAGGTCATTAAGATCCAGTGAGGTAAATTGTCCATGATTATTGCATGGAGATTCTGGGGATGCAAGCTCGTAGTATTTTCCATCCCAAGTTGCAAAGAAACCAAACCCACTGGAGAACCAGTTGCACTCGTCCACAGTATCATCCATCCATCGCTCCTTTATTAAAGGGTTCCACTTGTTTCCCTGAAAGGCGTAGAAGAAGGCGGCAAGAGCAAACAGTTGCTTCTTTCTCCATTCACTCAAGTATGTGATGTTTTGGTGATTGGCTAGCCATTGCCATGCCCTCCACTGTGGAGTCTCACTGCCATTGTTGATGCCGGCCAAAGTGTAGTCAGGGAGACTATCGAATAGCAAGTCTAGAACCCCAGTGGGAGCGGAGGATGGGACTTTGGATGGAGTCATGGAACCATAAGCAGTGGGACTTTCTGATGAAGGCACGAGATCCACCTCTGGTTGTTTTTGGCCTTTGGTTTTAACCACAGCTGCAACAGTGGATGCTGCCACAATGAGAAGACAAACTGCCACAGCAATAAACAAATGATGCTGTCTTTTCTGAGTCTCTTCTCTTTGCTGAACCTGTTGTAGATCCACTGGAGCTGCAGATTGCCTATCATTTGTCTCCTCATCTTCATCTTCCCATACTAGATCTGCCACTGCCAGTTGCTGCTCACTAGTGCTGGCGGGCAATCCATCGATAATTGTTGGAAGCGGCGTGGTGGAATCATGATGATCTCTATCGTCCCTCTGCAGTAATACTGGCTCACCCTGTTGACCAGTGGCACCGGCACCAACAAGGGAGAATCGTAGGTCAGCTGCGCGTTGCAAGGCTTCTCCCGGTAAACCCAAGTAGGCTCCTGGTCTCGACGGCTGTTGTTGTTGCCGTTGCCTCCGTGGAGAATTTTCTTCTGGTTGTACATCTTGTTGTTCAATTGAAATAATAAAATTTGTAGCATTCCGAGAGTTTGCAGCATTGGCAATTTTTTCCATTTTGGCATTTTCATTGATTTCAATTGCCATTTGCGTGAGATCGTTGGTGGTCGTGCTATTATCTTCTGTATCCTCCAACATAATTAGTGATGTTGTCAATCCTTTGACAGGAGGAATAATACTGGCAGCAGCTGCCTGTTGCTTTGGGAAAAATGATAGCCGGTGGAGTGGTTGGGTGCTGTTGCTGAGCTCCTGAGCTTCCATGCCGGTATGTTTGTGTTCTTGCTTTTTATTAATAATAATATCATCGTTCTCCTTCAACATTTGTGCGGTTGCCAAACCGGCCTGATTGGCCACAATTTTTATGATTTCTTCTTCATCTACCCCTTGATTGGTTTCCCCTGTACCGGTAGTATCTGTCAACTGAGTTTTGGCATTTCTACCATTGGCAAACGCCGTGGGCGAAGTTCCAGGGGTCTTGCTGGCAGGCAGTTTCTTGACAGCTTGCTGTTGTTGCTGCGTGTTTGTGAT
Source organism: Seminavis robusta (assembly GCA_903772945.1). NCBI lineage: Eukaryota > Bacillariophyta > Bacillariophyceae > Naviculales > Naviculaceae > Seminavis > Seminavis robusta. The sequence continues at coordinate 2,356 of CAICTM010002459.1, read as the reverse complement.
GTTGGTTTTGTCATGGTCCTGTTGACATTGTAAGGCTTCTGCTTCCACCCTTTTAATCAGGGCGTCCCTTACTGCTGGGTCCAGTCCCTTTCTGCTCGAGTTCCTGACATCCCTACCGTTGCGACCGTCATGACCAGCGTTCCCAGAATCTTTCTTCCCATTCAAACGATTGTCTTCTTCTTCTGACATCCCTGATGTTGTAGATGCGTGATGGAGATCTCGATCGAGTCCCAGCCACTGCTGCCTCAGCTTCTGCGCTGTGCTATTAGAGATAAAGGCAGGGCAGTGGGTTATAGTAGTAGATAGCCATACAATAGAGATCTCTCAAAGATCGAAGAGTGGTTACGCGTGTACATGGCTTAGAGGTCTTGAGAGTTTTTGTTCAGGATCCTGGATCCTGCATGCCCTGGAACATAGTATGGTCGCGTTTTGGACCCCCAAGATCTTCAATGAAAGCCTGACCCTTAATCTGTTCTGCCGTTTCCTTCCGAAACCTCAAAACCTTGTTAGGTTAGGGGGGGTTTTAGAGTAGGGAAATTATCTACGGAAGCCAGCCGGGGCCAGGCTTAAGCAAAGAACAGTCGAAATTCAGGACTAGGTTCTGTGGGATCAGGGGCAAGAAATTGAGGAACCTCGTTAGTGATGGACCTTCAAAGCCGTGAAGACGATTGATTGAGGATATAGCCTGCTCTATACTGTAGCTAGTTCGGTATAGAAGTCAAGAGAGCGAGATGAACGTCAACTCCTCTGAAGTTAGCGATGGTGCTGCAGGGAATGGTCCTGAAGATGGTGTCTCGATATCCCTCCAGGAGAAACTGCAACCGGCCATCTCATTGCTCTTCCCACGGACCGATAAGGACAAGACATTGAGCGACAGGAAGCATTTGCTACGTTACTTTGAGGAGAATGATGTTCAAGACTTGAGTGATTTGGCCAAATTTGATCTTCTGTTCTTGATGGAAAACTTGGCGACGCATCGACTGAACCATCCGTCTGTCTGGTCGCCACTGGCTCAAATTTGCGAGTACATTGCCACCTTTGGAACCGACCGCTTTCTCGAGTTGATTAATGTCAACACTCGTACCGAACAGCATGTTTCCAAAAAGCAACGATTGCTGCAAGGCAAACCAAACGTTTCGGTCGTCCGAGCCGACATGGAAGCACAACTCAAAGAGTTCCACAGGCGTTGCAAACAGATACAGAAACCATGTCACGCTCGCATCCTGCAAATGACACCCGCTCAGCTGCAAGAATTGTCCATGGTACAAGCACGCAATTGCCTGCGAACTTTGTTTCGTGACGCCAATCCCTGGGTTATGATGATGTACCAACCACCAGAAGACGAGCCAAATTTCCCACACCAAATTGTTCTGACACTTCTCCAACGCTTTCCTCTCTTGGCATCAATCTCGTACCACGTTGAGGATGATGGTTATTTGCATGCGGGCATGTATCCATTCCATTTCTTTGCCTGGTGTGGTTGCTATGACAAGGCAGTTGTGGAACAGATTTTGCAGTACTATCCTCGAGTTTTGTACAAAAACAAGGAGGGAATCATTGATTTCTTAGAAGCGACCTATTCGCTCCAACATGGTCGCATTCCACTCCGATGCTTCCAAAGTCTACTCTCCGTTCATCCCCAACCCGCGCACGGCAGAAATGACTATGACGAAAACATGTTGCTATTGGAACGATTGATCAACTTGGAGTATGGGGCGGATGTCCTCGACTATGTCTACACGTTTTTGTCGGAGGATGTCGATCGGTTAACCTTGACCAATGCCTTGCAGTTAAATTGGAGTCTCGGCATACATCAGGCACAAGTCGCCAACAAGGTGATTCCACGCGTAAGGCAACTCGAATTGGATCCCTACGAATGGACCCCGGAAGGAGCCGCCACCATTCAACAACACTTGGCTACCCAAGACCACGCCAAGTTGGAATCGTTGACGATGTCCGTCTTTTTAAGTGATGAAGAAAACGACAATGACACTACCTTTGCCACACTCTTGCACAAAAAGACCAACACGCCCGCTACCAAACACTTGAATCTGAAAGGCCGCCTCCATTTCAGACGACCTAACCCCAATGAGCATGTTAGAGACTTCATCATTCAAGATCGTGGATTGCGACAGATTGCCAGCGTGATATCGTCGACTGCGTCGGATTGGAAATTGGACACGTTGACGCTAGAACGGTGTAGTGTGACATTGGAGTTTGTCCACACGCTATTTGCAGATTCGCAAGATCATATTGGGAGCTTGGATGTCCAGCTCGATGGCCAGAAATTCGCCTGTCCGTGGGAACCTATTGACGAAACGGCAACGCAAGAACTCCGTTTGGGACGACTCAACCT
>CAICTM010002458.1:0-14463 GCA_903772945.1 Seminavis robusta | reverse complement strand
AAAATGAACCAACCCCTGTCACTGACGGAGAAGAATACGAAGAAGAAGAGGTAAGTTCCAGGAGTGTTCCAGGGTATTTTGGTGTATTCGTTTTTTGTAGAATATTCTCACACATCGCTCTATTTTTTCTGTGCATGTAGGTTGTGGAAGACGAAGTGGAAGAAGAGGTTGTGGAGGAGGAAGAAGAAGTAGAGGAGGAAGTGGTGGAGGAGGAGGAAGAAGAGGAAGAGGTAGTCGAGGAGGAACCAGCTGCTGCCCCAGCCCCACCACCGCCTGCTGCTCAACCCAGATCATCTGATGCAGATGATACGGAAATCAACCCTCACGAGTGGAGCAAACCAGATTGGACCAAAAAGCCAGTTTTGAAAGAATCTGAGGTCGGAGAAGCAGCCAAGTCTGGAATGAACTTGGCTGCCGAGATTACTCATGTCAACAAGGAGAAAGACGAAGGACGTGATGTCAACTACGACGCGAATCCGCTCTATCTAAAGTCCACCGACAAGGGAAGTGAAGCCCGTGCTACGGGAGATTTGCAAGCTCCCATTACTAACATTAGGGAAACCGGAGATGACAAGTTGGCCTGGCAGAAACCAGACTGGGCCAAGAAAGGACCCAATCTCAAGGGAACCGGAAAGGATGCTGCGGCAGATTTGCAAAAACCCATTACTAACATTGCCGATGAAGCAGAAGGCGACGACAAACTGGCCTGGAAGAAACCAGATTGGGCAAAAAAAGGACCAGGCTTGAAGAGCACTGGAAAGGGAGGACAGACTGATCTACAGACTCCTATCACCAACATCAGTGAGGTGGCCGAAGGAGATGACAAGCTTGCCTGGAAGAAACCAGACTGGGCCACAGGTGGCCCGAAGCTAAAGTCTACGGCGAAGGGTAAGTTCTGCCACTTCCATTTCTTGCGATGGATTGGTTTTTAATGAGTGTTGCAGTGGAATTATCTCACCATTCTGCACCAATCCATGACACAGGGGAAAAACTGAAGGAAAAAGGAAACTTGGAGAGGCCCATCACCTTCCCGTAAGTTGGAAGACCTGAAGAAACGATATACAATTCAACATTTTGAACTGTTTCTAACCATCTTTGTCTTCTTCTCATTCTGCAGGAAAGGGAAGAACTAGAGGGGTCCACTGCATTGTTGTTCACCTTCTTTGATCTGAGACTTGACGCCGCAGAATTATACAAATGGATGTACCGGCCAACGGTTTAGCTTATTCCAACCAATTAACATAGAACTGGATTGATTTTCACAGCTATGACTTGTCTATCTTCTCTGTTTTTTAGTGTCTTCACAGTTGGTGCCTGTGCTGGTACATGCCACCGCCGAGTATTCACCATTGTCACTAGTTTCAGGGCTTGTTGAGCAAGCACCAAACTGAAGCATGCTTGTGGCAGATGGAGTTTCTATCGGAACGCTGTCTTGGGATAAAAGGAACAGAATAACTACCGACACACGGAGAGATGAGATGCCACCAACCGAAACTGACTTGGGGGGAGGGAGGCGCCACTCAAGGAAACAGCAGTTTGCAACCTCGAGAGTTGGCAACCGAGTAGGATTCCGTCCATTTATTTTTAAGGCAATTACTCAGCAAAGACTGCCAAGAAAACAGGAGCTACTGGTACCAAATATTCAACTGGTTGAAAGTTTGAAAAGGTGAGCAAGGATTTGAAACGAGCCTTTCAAAGACACAGCTCGCATTTTGACCTGGAAAGAATAAATACTACTATTTGAAAACAGGACGAAGACCAAAATGATCTAAAGCTATGGCAAGTGCTGCTTGGTTTCTTCTATCCAAATTGCTTTGTTTTCTCGTGTTTCGATTGTGACGGTGAAATGGAAATAGCCCTTTGGGAGCCCAGACTCGAGCTGAGAATTGAAAAAAATCATAGGAATTCGTTTTGCTCCCTCTTCCAAGCAATGACACGGTTGAGAAGATTTTATTCTGCATGAAATGTATTGAACGGGTTTTAAGCAAGCAGACATAGACCCGTGGAGCTGTCCGTGGCAATTCACACAGGAGTAGCAACGAGTCTCTCAAGGGGTATGATTTGGCGTCATGCCGGCACCATGTGAAAGGCAGCGAATGCAGATTGTCGAGGCTGTGTGAAATCTACCAGTCTGCTGTGTTTCTGAGCCTCGTCGTATACTCGCCAGGATGGGAAAGCAAGAGGCCATTTTCGGTCACACGAGACAGTACAATCCCAAGCATTCAAAAGTTTCAACGCCACGTTCATTGTCTTCAAAGAATTTTTCAGTGAAAGCAAACCCAGAAAGGCTCATCCGTGGGGTAGCATTTGCTTGACCCCCCCTCCAGTCGCCCAATATGCCGGTAGGCTGCATCAAATCAACTGCCATTTGACCTGGTACTAACCAATGTAAGGGAAATCCATAGTGCGTTTGTATACCTATTGGCAACTATTGATCCAAGAGATTGACAAGAGATTGCTCCCAACAAGGGCCGGTCCCACAGCAAACTCGGATGACATCGTCTTTGGTGATTTAACTTTGGAGCAAAACGGTGTGTGAGCTTCTGTCTCCTGCGATCATGGCGCTCCTTTTGCGTAGGCGGGATTGAGGTCTTGAGCCTGTCTTGTGCAGTGTTTCCCGTCTTCTTGGTTCAACCTTGCTTCTCTTTTGGGAAAGTTGCCAGTGAAGGTCCCGTGACATCTTCCCTTAATTCCCACTGGATCTTTCCTGCAGTGGAGGCGATAGCCTACAAGAGGTCATCAAGTTGCTTTCTCATGACCTTGGCTTTGCCTGCGACCCTGCAATGAAGAAGCAAAGATCGCGGTTCGGCCAAGATCGCCCAAACTGACCCTGACACTGCCAAGCCACCCTGCAGCTCATAGAAAATCGACCAAAAATCTTGGATCCCCATTCTACCACTAAAACAACCTTATTGCAACCATGGCCGACGAAGATCTCAACCCTCACGAGTGGGAAAAGCCCGCTTGGGCAAAGGATGGACCGAAGCTGAAGTCAACAGGAAAGGTCCGTTGATCTGCTTGTGGGTTTTACCATGGGTAGAAGTATCTTCCGTCTTTCTCTGATCGTTTTTTTCTTGTATTTTGTAGGCCGATAAAATGAAGGAAGGAAACTTGGCTGCTGAGATTACCCATGTGAACAAGAACAAGGATGCAAGTCGAGATATCAACGCAGCTGCAAACTCTGAGGTTTTGCATTCTGGAGGTGGCGGTGATGACAAGGACGTCTCTTGGGAGAAGCCATCATGGACCAAAGATGCAGGCTTGAAGAACACCGGTAAAGGTGAGCATCATCCAAGCATCTATACTGAGTTTTCTTGTTGATACCCCGTTTCTCACTTTATACCAACTCTCTCCTGGTTTCGCTTTCTGCAGGGTATGTAGGAACTGTTTCTTTAGAAGGGTTCTCAATGCGTCGTGCAAATAAAATAGTACCGGTTCTGGTATGGGCCGCTCTGAGAGGATAACTTGGATCTCATCCTTGCCTTTGCTCTCCTCTCCTCTTGCAAATGTAGTGACAAGATGAAGACCCAAGGAAATCTTGCAAGACCAATCACATTTCCCAGTGAGTACCTCTGCTATCATTCCTGTCTTCTTCGAATCCCCCTTTACATGTATTTGTTTGCTGACTGTTTATGAATCATTATCTGCATTTTTTACTTGACAGAGGGCAAGAACTAAAAGCAGCTCTGCCAAACACACTAAGAAAAACTATTTAGAGGGCTCATTGTTTTGGTACAAGGCCACAGAAATGGTTGCAGTGCTGTCGCAACGAGTATTATTGCCACAAATGTAATGGTCTAGAAATTTGTTTTATTTTGAAGTATTCATTCATTCATCCCCAGGGAAAGTGCAAAGGTGTATCACTCAGATAGTCGCCCCCGAGCCGTGTACACGGAGGAGTGTTGCTGTTTGCTTTCCGTTGCTGCTCAAGACACTATCCTGGTTAGCTGCTGCCGGTGAAGCAGGAACCTATGCAATCTGAATAGGTGCAGGTCAGGTCATGAAATGAAACAAGGGCAATCTTCTATCAGTCCGAGGAGGTGCGGCTGATGAGGTTGTGAACAAGACTTCGCTCGAACACGCATAGCATGGCCATGTAACCATGATAATTGGAAGCGACGGTACCCTTAGAAACTCATGTTCCTGAGGCTTTGGGGATTGAAGAAAAGGACTTGAGAGTCCCAGCTTATTTCCTTTTTGCCTCAAGCTGACAAATATTTTATTTTGGCCTGAATCGTTCGACTTCATGGTTTTAAAATGGCCATTGAAAGCTTCTGGCAGCCATTCCTTGGTTGCATTCATCTTGAATTTTACCCCTCTAGCAAGATCAGTTTTCTTAGCTGGACAGGGTGAGCCCTCCTCCAAGACTATGTCATCTAATGCAATCTCATTCGATTCTGATCAATTACAGAAGCCATTGTGAGCAGAAATAACGTGACTTTTTGAAACGGTGGGAACCCAAAAATGAACAAATTTCCAGTATGGTTCCTACTATTCAGATTTTAACTTCCATTACCGAGCAACGCAGCAAAAGACAGCGACCAAATTTATTGCCTTGGTTTCCATGAACCTGCTAGTACCCGTTCTACCGGTAGCAAATGGGGGAGATAACTTGACTTATTCCTCTTCTTCGTCATCCGATGGGACACCGCCACCGCTTCCGAAAAGAGACTTGGCCATATCGAAGTTGGCGTTTTCGTTCTTTTGGTTTCGCGAAACTGCCTTGGAATTCTGGTCTCGGTCGAATTGTTCCTTCCTGATCATGCCTTCCGTCGTCTCGGTGATGGTAACATCCTTGAGCTTGTTGATGGTATCCCGAGCTTCCTGTTTGCTGCTAACTTCACGGTCAAATTGTTCCTTACGAGAAATAGTCTCGGCAGTTTCAGCGACAAAGACATCCTTCATGTTCGCTTTGGTGGTTGTTCGAGTAGCTTTCTCGTCTTGTTCACGCTTGAACTGAGCCTCTCGCTCGAGTTCTTCCTTGGTTTGGGATGCCTGGACATCCTTCAAATTTGTCTTGGTTTCCTTTCGGGTTTCCTTTTCCGCCTTTTCACGCTCAAACTGTTCCTTGCGTTGCGCCGCCTCGAGACCTTGATCCGCACTCTTGTAGTTCCAGATGTCCGCCTTAGCCTTTCGCTCTCTCTCCGCCCTCTCCTTCTTTTCCAGCTTTTGTTTCATGGCAAAATCGAACGGCGACACCCCTTGGAACGCCTGAGCTCGCCATTCCTTCTTCTCCTCCTTCACGATAAGACTCGCGGGATCCTTGAAGGCAAACTTGTCGTCGTCCGCCATCTTTAGATTCGATTCGTCTGGTAGAAGGTAGCAAGCAACTGACAGAAGAGGATAATAATGAAGAAGGACTGGCCGAGGATCCTGTTGTGGTTGCGCTCTTGGCTCGGAATGTGGGAAGTGTGATGCGGCAAGGCGTGAAGCGGGATCTTGCTTGGATCTTGGGTTTTGCTTCCGCGTCTGCCCTGCCTGGCTGCGTTGTTTGCGCGACATCCAGGTCATCAACAAAAAGATTTAGATCACGGTCAATCAATCGAATGATGAGTCGAGTCGAATCGATTCAATGCAATCGATTCAATCAATCGATGCTTGACCACAGCTTTTGGTCAAGACAGAGAAGTGTGGGCTCTGTCGGCCTTTTAGAAAGGTACTAGTAGCCAGGAACCGCCGGTAGACTAAAAGGTAGACTACATGTAGGTATTGTGGAACCAAGAAAGATCTGGATACCCCAAATGGGGAGAACACTCCTCAAAAACCCACAACCCGTGCTTTCTGCACTACGCTAAAAGCTAGTGTGAAGATCTTTCGAGTGTTTTGAGTTTGAGAGAATGAAAGTTATGAGAGAGATTAGAAAGCTATGAAAACTAATCAACGAGAGAGATCATGATCAAGGGATCGTAGATCTGGTCTCCCGCGGGAGACTATAAAGTGTGATAGAGTAGGTTGCGGTAGTAATCCTACGTATCTCCACGATCCTAAAGCGGAACGCGTGGAAGATTTGTCTAGCATGGATCTAGTAGCGTGGAAGTACTCCACGCTGGATAAATATCTAGCACGATGTTTCATCATCAACCTAGTATGACTAGAGCGGTCATTGAGAACCCTGTCTCAAATGACTATTCACGAGAGACTCAGTCATGAGTCGAACTCAAACCCTATCTAGGATCGAGTCGCGAATAAGGCTAAGAGCCGTGTATTGCATTCGCCCCCTGACAAGGGTCACAGAAGGCGCGACAGCAGTCGGACAAGGAGAACATATGATTTTAAAGTGCGGGGCACTCTCATGAGATTTGGATGCAGACATGTGCGTCGCACGATGGCAATCCTACAAGGGAATCAGGCCTTGTATGGGTGTATATACCTTATGTTCCAAGTCTGGTAGACTGTGCCGCCATTGGCGGTAGCATGTCGGAGCCGTACAGTGCCATTGTCATTGACTTGGTCTATAGTGTAAGGACCTTTGTACTTTGGCTGACCGTACTTGCGGTGCTGATACTGTTGAATCATCACGGTATCGTTGACATTGTATTGATGAGGGACACGCGTCGCGTTTTCCCTATCGTTGTTTTGTTGGATTAGTCGCTGGCGACGTTCCTTGATGTACTTCCAGTTTGCTTCGAACCGGACGTTGTGAATCGCGTCACGATTGAACACGAGCTGCGCGGGCGTTGCACGCAAGGTGGTATGAATCGTGGCATTCATTGCAAAGCGAACCGCCGTGAGGACTCCATCCCAGGATCCATTCACGAGGTCGTCTTGGCACTTGATGTTTTGAACAGCGATCAAGTTGCGTATGGTCTGATGAGCACGCTCGACCATCGAGTTGGCTTGAGGGTTACGTGTGGTGATGAACTTGCAACGAAGTCCATATTCATCCCGGAGAGTCTTTTCGACCTCTGCGCGGAACTCACGTCCTCTATCCATGATAACCTCAGCAGGCCATGGATACCGAGTAAGCCACGTTTGTTCTAGGACGATGGCTACTTCATCTGCTGCCTTGGAGCAGATCTCTGCAATCTCGAACCATCCGGTTACGGGATCAATCATTGTCAAGCAATGGAGTGTGCAGGAATTCTTTTTCTTAGGATCCCCGACATTGTAAGGACCTATTAGGTCAATACATAGTCTTTCCCAAGGGATCTCCTCGCAAGTCTTTGGAGGCATCAATCCCAGCTTACGCGTTTTGGGTTTGTTCATCTGGCAGCTCTGGCAACGCTGACATATGGTCTGCACAGTCTTGCGCAGTCCTTTCCAGGTGTAGTGTTGGCTGATGGTCAGTTCTGTGCGAGTCTCGCCAGGATGCATCAGTACACCATGGTACCATTCGACTAGCTTCTTCTGCATAGTCTTGGGTACGACGATCTTGTCGCCTTTGACTACTAAGTCGTAAGACTTGTCCCCTCTGGGGAAAGATTGCTTCTTGTAGTCGTTTGGCTTGTCCCTGAGGAGTTTCTTGATATCGTTGTCGTCCTTCTGACGATGTTCGATCCCGGGGAACGAGAGAGGGAACTCGCTAGGGAAGTCCTCTTCGTCTGCAGCCATGAGCTCAGCGATCTCGCTGGCTTCCATCTGTTCTGAAGAACCATCATTGTTGGAGATATTAAGTCTCGACAACGCATCAGCAACTATGTTGTTTTTGCCCTTGATGTACCGTAGTTCAGGGCCGTATTCTTCCAGAATAAGGCGCCATCACATTACGCGATCGGTATTGAAGTTCTTACATGTAAGATTCTTGTGGTCCGTATGTAAAACAATCTTCTGTCCGAGAAGAATGTTACGGAACTCTTTTAGAGTTTCTACGATACTGAGAAGTTCCTTCTCGGTAACGGTGTAGCGTGTCTGAGCAGGGTTGAGCTTCCTGCTGTAGAAACGCGATAGGTTTTCCTTCTGGAAATTACTGCACCTAGTTGAGTATCACTCGCATCCGTGTGGATAACGAATGTATCGTTGAAGTCAGGGTAAGCGAGCAGGTTCTTTGCTGATGATCTTCTTCAACTGGCGTAAAGGCTTGTCGTGTTCGGCTTCCATTCCACTTCGTTGTTTTTGGAAGTCAATGAAGCGAGTGGGGCCAGTACATGTATTCGTCTAATCCACATAGTTCGATAGTAGTTCACTAGTCCAATGAATCTACGAAGTTCTTCTGTTAGTAGGGGGAGCGATATTCTGGATCGCGTCATATTTTCTTGGTATAGGTCTGGATCCCTTACTCGAGTAATCCAGTAACCTAAGAGTATTCAAGTTCTCCTCTCTGCGAAGAAGGACTGGTAGCCTTGATCTTAAGTTCCGGCTTCTCGAAGTCTTCCGGAGAACTTCATCCAATTTTTCAACGTGATCTGCCAATATCGGCCGTTGTTTAGGATGAGTAGATCATCATGGTATGCACGGACGCATTCCAGGTCCTGCATTAGTGTTCCATCTTCTCTTGGAAGATGTCGGGACTATTACATAGCCCATTGCAAACCTCTGGTAACTCCGTACTTTCCCACGGGAGTACGAAATGGTGCAGAGTTGCTTCGAGTGAGGTGACAGCTCGATGTGATAGTATCCCATGTTCAGGTTTAGACTAGTATCGTACTTGAATCCGTCTAGGTTTCAAGAGCCATGTCCTTAATTTTTGGGATAGGATAAGGCTTGCGCTTAATCCTTTTGTTTAGTTCCGGGAAATCAGAGATGAATCGTACAGACCCATCTTTTTTGGGAATGATAAAAGTTGGGTCCGCCCATTTCGGAGCGGTTCACCTTCTTGAGTGCTCCTGCTTCGCAGAGACGTTCAACCTCAATCTTAAGAGTGTTGGTATGGACACGTGGAAAAGGATAAGCCCTAGCGTGATAGGGTTTAGCGTCAGGGAGGAGTTCTAATTCGTAGTCGTCCACGTGAGGAAGAATGGGTTGGTCACGCAATTGTTTCTCTGAAGTTGCTGACGCATGCTTTCTTGAGCATCTTCATGGTGAAGGAATAGATTGAGGGTAGCTGAAAGCTATTGTGTTTTGTTAACAAAAATGCACTACGCTAAAAGCTAGTGTAAAGATCTTTCAAGTGTTTTGAGTTTGAGAGAATGAAAGTTATGAGAGAGATTAGAAAGCTATGAAAACTAATCAACGAGAGAGATCATGATCAAGGGATCGTAGATCTGGTCTCCCCGGGAGACTATAAAGTGTGATAGAGTAGGTTGCGGTAGTAATCTACGTATCTCCACGATCCTAAACGGAACGCGTGGAAGATTGTCTAGCATGGATTAGTAGCGTGGAAGTACTCCACGCTGGATAAATATCTAGCGCGATGTTTCATCATCAACCTAGTATGACTAGAGCGGTCATTGAGAACCCTGTCTCAAATGACTATTCACGAGAGACTCAGTCATGAGTCGAACTCAAACCCTATCTAGGATCGAGTCACGATAAGGCTAAGAGCCGTGTATTGCATTTCCTCAGCCAGTCAGCAGAGAGGCGCAACAACTACAGTCAGGGCGTAGAAAGGACTTGACAAGGGCAAGGCAATAATAACTGAATTAGATTCCATCTTTGACTTTATTCTATGACATACCTACCCGTATCTGGCTGATAGCTGAGGCTTTTGGGATGTCCACCGTACTAGTACAGTAGTCTAAGTGCTGGCGCTTTGGCTTGGTATATCGGCGGCGCGAGCGTCCCCGGCCGGCCAGAAGCCATTCGAGCTGGGATATGGGGCCAGTGAGAGTCCAAAAGCAAAACAATGTAAATAGCAAGATAAAAGAAAGAGGCAATGAGGTGAGAGGCTATGTGAAATTTGCATACAACCAGCGCAGGGATGGATCAAGCTTGTAGCCCTCCTCAACATCTATATGAGCGGGAAGTCAGCAGCTGCCTTGGTCACGGAGTAGTGCGCGTAAAATGATAAAGTGCTTTCTGGTACTGTAGAAAATTGTATGGGGCATCTAACTGCTGTTTGGAAGGCCTCAAAAAGAGTGGAATAAAGGTGCTGCTAGAACGTCACAGCTGCAAGGCTTGGTGCCAAACCGATTAAGAGTTAAGCAGATGTAAACCTACTCCAGCTATCTGTAGCTGCTCAAGCTGGGGGGTGAACTGTGTATTGCAAATGTCCAATTGCAAAACGTTGTTTTTGTTGACTGTTGGCAGTCGTTATTTTACTGTTGTACTGGGACTTTAAATAAATTTTTTCTAAAATAAAATGCAAAAATGAATCATTTTAATGTAAAAATATGATATTTTTGACGTTTTTACCAAACATATTTATATAGCTACATTGCACGACAACATTACGCGACTCTATTACAAAATTTATAGATAACTCTAACACATAAGAACATAGCTCTAACACATCAGATCACAGCTCTGACCCACAAAATATAGTTCTAATCGCAAAAATGTAGCTCTATTGCGCGAAAAATGTAACTCTAACGCAATGATGTATACTTCTATCACTCAAAAATATAGCTTGGCAGCTAAATTGCATGGCATAATACAGACAAAGTTCCACCTATGACACGACATTAAATGCATTTCACATGACAACAAAAAGCTAACATACATTGGAATAGTTCTGTGACGTGTCTCACCAGCACAGAAAATCTTACACAGTTCTAATATCTACAACAACAATCTAAAACACGTGATAATGTAGTCCTAACACACAAACGCCAAAATGTAGTAGACTCTTTAACGTACCAGATTGATTCAGAAACTCTGACAGCATGCGAAAATGTAGTTCTATTACACTCCTTGACACCAAAGCCAAATTGCACGATGATATAGTACTTCCAAAGCTAAAACGCGCGAAAGTCTAGCTCTCTCACTCGTGTAACACCATAACAAAGATAATGTATTTCACATGATAATAAAGCTACTAAAACACACGAGAATAGTTCTCTCACGTGTGTACTAGAAAGAGACTCACTAGAATACAACAACAAAGCTAAAATACTCATCAGAATGTACTAGTCAAAACTGACATGCGAGAGCGGCACTCTAATACTACACAAGGAAGCTACTCTAAAAACCAAAATGTAGCTCTGTCATGATATAGACACAACTAAAACGCGAGAAAAAGTATTTTTTCATGCATCTAATACACAACATATGAGAAAGTAGCTCTGCAACGCGTGTGTGTGACATTTAGAAAGAGAACTGAAATTTGCATAAAGACAATCTAAAATGCGCAAGAATATAATTCTAACATGCAAGAAGAATGTAGCTGTAACACACGAAAATGTAAGACATAGCTCTAATGCGCGAAAACAAGCAAAAATTCAGCTCTAACACACAAAAGTCTAGCTCTAACACGAAAAATGTAATTCTATCACGCGACATTGAAGTCAGTTTGCATTACATAATACGAGCAATCTAAAATAGTATGCAAGAATATAGCTCTTGCTCTTGCACAAGTGTGATACGACAACCAATGTATTTCACAAGACAATAAAGCAAAAATACGCGACGAGAATATAATTCTCTTACGTGTGTGCCAAAAAGAAATCTCGCTGACATAGAAGTTTTGCTTAACAACAAAGTTGAAATATGCGAGTATGTATTTCAAAAATTAAGAGTCGAGCTGTAACAAGCAAGAATTTAACTCAAACACGCGAAAATCTAACTCAAACGCGGGAGAATCTAGCTCAAACACGCGAGAATCTAGCTCTCATACATAAGAATGTAGCTACCTGTATTATGCGATAATGAGCTGCAGGACATGCGAATACAACTATATTACGCGAAATTTAAGATAACTTTGCAATTCCATATGACACCAAAATTATATTCGTGATAAAGTTACGCTGTGTGGCTAATTAGCAACATTACGCGAAATTTTGCACGAAATTTTGCACGAAATTTTGCACGAAACTTTGCACGACATTTTGCACGACAGTTTGCACGATATTTTGCACGATATTTTGCACGATATTTTGCCCGACATTTTTGCATGACCTTTTTACACGACATTTTTACACGACATTTGCACGATATTTTGCATGACATTTTGCACGACATTTTTGCACGACATTTTTGCATGACTTTTTTACACGACATTTTTACACGACATTTTTACGCGACATTTTTACATGACTTTTTTAACCGACATTTTTGCACGACGTTTTTGCATGACATTCAAGAGACTACTCACAATGATGTATTTCATTAATTTAATTAGACAACTTAGCCAGTGGGTATTGGGGTCCCCTTTGGAGTATACCCACTGGCGACAAGAATAATTTTAATAGATCATTAAATTGTTTTTTGGTTATTTAAAAATTGAGCAAAATTAAAGTATTTATCCTTTTTATTTTAGATGTATTTTAACATTTCTGAATAATATTAGTTTGTAGAAAAACATGTGTATATAGCAGAAAAATATTTTAATATTACATAAATTAGTTGTATTGTTATAATCTATTTATTTTATATAATTATATATTTTGTTACTTTTACTAGTTTAATTAGTTTTATTGCCAATAATTACTGAATCATTGTTAAAAAACAGATAACTTGCAGCTGTTTTCTAAAGCCACACTTTAGATTATAGGAATTGCATTTGAGTCTGACATTGTTTTGGATTCGGGCACTGTTAAAATAGACAATGGTAACTGAGCTAGTAGCAGTGCTGATGATGGCAGCAACGAGGATGGGTCAATCACGAGGCGACCCATGTCCCTTAACTTCATATGTTTACTTTTATTAATATTTCCCTGGCTGGTGGGGTCAAATATCTCTGCCCCCATGTTATCAGTCTAGGGCACCCGGTAGCAGCACAGTAGACAAGTGGTCAGCCAAATTGATTCTATTCAAAAATTGTTTCTTTGCATACGGTACGTGTTCCCTGTTTTCTTGTGTTCCCACGCGTCCTTGGTAGTGTGACATAACCTGAGCCTTATGTGTAAGCTTTAGAGTTGAGGGCAGAAACCTTCCACTGTGCTTCGAAAAGTACAGTAGCAAAAAGTCTGGACGATTGAAGCCGACAGCTCCGGAAGGGGTTGTCTGGATCGTTGTCTGGATCGTTCATAAGTTCGTTGCTCTACAGGACTCGACAGTTTGAGACATCTTGTACATGTATAGCTAGCCAGAGGTTAACCATTTTTTCTGGTTTCCTTTCGCCTATTAATACGATGGAAAACCCTTTTGGAAAATGCGGCTTCGTTCCATCGGTGATGAGACAAGATGCCCAGTGCCGCGCTGCTGCCATGGCCAGCCCTTGCAACAGTGAGTGCTGGTGGCCCGCATGGACAGTGGGAACAGCACCGCGCAAAACAACCAGCCACTTCGATGGAGTGCGCCCTGTGCCATTGGAACCGTCAGTATGGGATGGGGTGCGCTGGCGGGGGCGGTGTCAAGAGACTTATCAATCAGTGTAATGTCATGCTAAAGGATAAGTGAGAGTGCAGTGTTGCTGCTTATCTAGCTATTTGGTCTGTCCTTCGCGCAACACCCTCCCGTGATCTGGAATGGGATAGCATTGGAGATCAAAAGACGTGAAAGAAGAAAGGACCAGTAGTGAGAGAAGCAGAACGGAAAAGAGTGATGGGAAAAAGGAATGGAGTGCATGGGAATCAGAAATAAGAATTGCCGTACGAATCAGTGAAGTAGTCGTCGGTATCGTCGTAGAGGTAGCAATTTTCATTGTTGTCGTAATAATAATCGAAGTCAGAATCACGGTGGAGTGTATTGGGATCAAGGTATCGATCGTTGGCATCGTCGTAGTAGGATTTGTCGATGTAATCAGGCGGGAAGGACTCAGAGGGAGAGGGAACATCAGTGTCGATGTAAGCACGTTGGGATGATTCGTCGGAAGTGGGATCGTCGGTGTTGATGGAAGCAGATGATTCGTTGTGAGAGGGATTATCAGTGTCGATGTAAGCACGTTGGGATGAGGGATCATCAATGGAAGCAGATGGGGATGATGCGCTGGGAGAGGGATCATCAGTATGCTGGTAGAAAGGATCACCGTCATAGTAGGATTCGTCGTATGGACTATTGGTGGTGGAATCGTCCGACGAAGAGGAGTAGTCCAGCGGAGGAGAGGAAGGGGGAAGATTGGAAACAGGATGGGACGAATCACTGTCAGCCATAGTGGAGAGGCTGTAATTTGGACGTGCAACCGGGGAATCGGCTGGATCCGCAAACGTTGATGATGGAACAGAGGAAATTGGAGTGGCCACGGAAGAATTGGAAGAAGGGGAGTGGGAGGCAGGGGTGGCACGGGTGTTGGTGGCGTAAATTGTTGGGTTGTATGGGGCATCTAACTGCTGTTTGGAAGGCCTCAAAAAGAGTGGAATAAAGGTGCTGCTAGAACGTCACAGCTGCAAGGCTTGGTGCCAAACCGATTAAGAGTTAAGCAGATGTATACCTACTCCAGCTATCTGTAGCTGCTCAAGCTGGGGGGTGAACTGTGTATTGCAAATGTCCAATTGCAAAACGTTGTTTTTTGTTGACTGTTGGCAGTCGTTATTTTACTGTTGTACTGGG
>CAICTM010002457.1:0-14474 GCA_903772945.1 Seminavis robusta | reverse complement strand
CCCGGGTCCTGCCAACGTGATGGCTGATGATGCGTCGCGCCTGCAACACCTCACCCTGCCTGAACTTCTCGCCCACTTTGAACAGCGCTATCCGCAGAACAAACCCTGGCAGGTGTTGACTCTGCCACCCGAGGTCAGTTCACTGTTGATCTCCGCCTTGCGCTGCAGACCGCTTCCAAAAACATTGTCTCCAAGACGGCCGCCGCCCGGGACCGGACCTTCGGACGATGGTGTGACTTCTGCGCAGGCCTCGGCGTCAACCCATCCCTCTGTGATATCCCTGACCAAGAGGTCCAAGCCTGCTACCTCCTTGTCTTTGGAAACCGTTACCGCGAGTCTAACAATGTCCGAGCTGACTCAGTGGACAAGGCCCTTCTTGCCGTCGGGAAGGGGATCACCGACCTGGGTCACCCGGATCCCCGAAAGCTCAAAGCTGGATCCGACCACAACCATCCAATACTCGCTGCTTTCCTCAAAGGACTCAGGGATGAAGATGGACCCCCTGACCGCGCCTACCCGGTCAACCTCTCCATCCTCCGAGCTATGCTCGATGCCCTGGACTACGACGACGCCACTTGGGGAACCCTCAACCGCCACGTCCGCGACCTCTGCATCCTGGCCTTCTTCTGGCTCCTACGCCCTGCGGAGTACCTGGATACCGGGAACCTTGAATCCCGAAGCCAAGCCTTTCGCCTCTGTGATGTCTCCTTCACTGTCCGCGGCGGCCTCCAAGTCCGCGGAGACACCATCTCTTTGAATGACGTGAAAAACCACGCGTGCCTCACCGATGCCACGTTTACGTTCACTGACCAAAAGAATGCTGTCCGCGGCGAGTCCGTGGGCCACCGCCCGACCTCTGATCCGTGGCTTTGCCCGGCGGTGAAGTCCCTCGCGCGTGTGGTCTACCACCTCCGTACCAACGGCGCCGACGCCGATACTCCCCTCTTCAACCACTTCAATGCGGCCCGCAACCGGTGGTATCCTGTGAAGCCCCAGTTCATCACCAACGCCCTCCGCCACGCTGCGGCCCTCATCTCCCACGACACCGGCATCAACCCTGACAAGGTCTCTGCCCGCTCCCTCCGTCCTGGTGGTGCCACAGCCCTTCTCTGCGCCCATGTGGACTCGGATGCCATCCGCCTTCTCGGCCGCTGGAAGTCCGACGCCATGCTCCGCTACCTGCGCATCGGACCATGGGGCGTACAACTTCCCGGGAGGCACCTACGATCGCCACCTCCTCCCGGCACAAGCGCCCCAACACTTCAACGAGATTCTTCTCCACGAAGAACTCTACGAGGACTAACCTCCCCTAGTCCTCGGCCCCCTGTCCTCGCCTCCACCTGGACAGGGGGTAACTTCTCCCACCCCGTTACGCTCCCTCCCTGTTCTGCCTTTGGCTTTTGGGTTGCACGACTCAAGGCTGTCCCATGGAACATCACATTCCCGGGACTCCCTTTTGCCGTGTGGGATCCATCCGGGACTCCCCAGTCCCGAATGGTGCCCCGGGGACTGGAGACGGTCGGCTCAGTAAATGGCCGAGTCTCTCCACTCACCTAATCCTCTACTAGTCATGTCTAGCTGCTCTGGGCGAGCGCAGCTTGTCTGCGCTCGGTGTTGAGCAGAAACACGCCTGGGGAACCCCCGTCCGAGTTTCCACGCCCCACGATGTGGAAACTTGAACCCTGATGGGTTCTCGCAACTATGACCCTAATCATGGTTGCCGAGAGGACCATCTCACAATTTGCAAATTAATTCCCACGCTCCTCACCTACAACTCAAGTACATCTCTACATCTCGCAGGTCATCACCTGCGTTCCGGAAATGGATACCCCACATGATGATGCACCGCATCAGCTCCTCAATGCCTCTCGAACAAGATTACCCTTAAGGCAACGACGCCCGTCCAAGACCACATTTGGCAAGATCGACAGCGGCAACCATGAATCACTAAAGCCAGCGACCTAGCCAAGATCAGCCATTGAACTGCCGATCGCAAGAAGGTTGTCTCTCTCTCAGCTCACAATTCTTCATTCAGCCGACGCTGAAGGCAAGAACCTAGATTAGATTAACCCACCTCTCCCTCCCTGGTTGCACGACTCAAGGCTGTCCCGTGGAACATCACATTCCCGGGACTCCCTTTTGCCGTGTGGGATCCATCCGGGACTCCCCAGTCCCGAATGGTACCCCGGGGACTGGAGACGGTCGGCTCAGTAAATGGCCGAGTCTCTCCACTCACCTAATCCTCTACTAGTCGTGTCTAGCTGCTCTGGGCGAGCGCAGCTTGTCTGCGCTCGGAGACTTCGGTCCAGGTGGTGGCTTGTGGTGATCAGTGGCTTGCACTGTTCCACACCACACACTACAAATGTTAGCGTTTGGATCGATACATAGACAGCCTGCAGGCTTATAGCTAAGGTGGCTCACCACCATTCAAATAGACTCACTCTTTAAAACCAATCACCATGGCGCTTTATGCTCATTAGGTCATTGAGCCCAACTACACCAATCCTTCCTCTATTACAACACCATTAGCATCGACAGGAGCAACAGCAACAGATACACCGACGGCAACAAGCGGCGCTCCCTCCGGTTGTCTACAACCGGAGTTTCGATCGTTCCATCGTTCCACGCTGGCTCGCCAAATCTTCGATAATGAAGATTCCTACTCCTGACAGTGCTTCCACCGGCGATCTACTTCTCCTGCACGACGATGCACTCGACGGCTGGCCACCAACAGCATCAACAGCAGCAGTCAACCCGTTCGACGCCTTCGTCTTCGATCCTTTGTCGATGAACAACAACAACAACGCCGACCATGGCGCTCCTGTTGCCGACGGCCAACTCCACGGCCCTACCACTACTGTCGCGACTGTTGCGACGACTCCAGCAGCGTCAACTACCACGGCTCCTCCTGCCGCTACCAACAACGAACAACAACAGCAGCGGCACCAGCCCTTCGAATTTTTCGAACAACCACAACAACAAAATTTCGAAACTCGAGCCCACGACCATGGCGCTCCTGTTACCGACGGCCGACTCCAGAGTCCCATCACGGCCTGGTCATGGCAGCACCCCCGTGACACCAACCCACAGCAGCTAGCAGACCTCTTCACGAGGCCCATGCCACCTCCAAGTCTCAACGACTTCATCTCCCATGGCAACAACAGCACTGTTGCCACCACACAGTGGCCATCTGGCACCAGCCAAGCTACTGACTTCCACCGAAGTCACCAAGCTCCACCACTCCACCAAAGGCTCAACCCATTCGAGCTCCACACTTCTGTGCAAGCTGGACAGCCAGCTACACTCCCATCAGCTCCTAGCTTGGCCAACAACAGCAACCCAATTCAGGGTGTCCAGCAGCTCCAACAGCAGCCCATACCAGGGTCCCTTCTAGAAGGCCCCCACACAGTCCAGTCTAGCTCTCCAGCTCCACTGACAACTCCCACTGACTACACTCCCAGCATGCTAGCCAACAGGCTGGCCAGTCTCATGGGGGGTAGCTCAGCAGATGTCAAGGCCCTGGGACAAGCTCTCTTGTCCAGCAGCCCACCATCAGCAGCCACCAAGGTACCAGCTCTCGAGGCACCAGCTCCAGCACCAGTGCAACCCCCATTTCAGAGTTTCCACGGTTCGCGCCTACAGTTCTCCAGTGCACACGAGCCGGGTTTCCACGATGCGCGCCTGCAGCCTCCCACTGCACGCGTGCCCAGTACCAACACCAGCTCGGTTCCCACCGTTGCTGCCAGTATTGAAGCCCAGCGACTCGCCATGTCAGCCAAGATCAGAGCACTCGAGCTAGAACTGGAGGCCACCAACGGCACTGGTTCCATCCCAAAGCACGAACCGTTTGACAGCATTGAAGCCAGGCGGCTCGAGCTGGTCCGCCAGCTCGAGCCTGAGCAACTGACTCCAGTCTCCCGTCGTCTCGTCTTCAGGACCCCAGCTCCAGCCCCCATTCGTGGCCTTTCGGGCTACCGTGGTCCCGCTGGTGGTTCCTCTTCCGGCCCTGGCGGTCCTGGTGGCTCCGTTTCCGGCCCTGGTGGTTCCGTCCCGGCCCTGGTGGTTCCGTTCCGGCCCTGGTGGTTCCGTTTCCGGCCCTGGTGGTTCCGCTCCCGGCCCTGGTGGTCCCTCCGCCCTGGTGGTTCCGTCCGGCCCTGGTTCCGGTGTCTTCCGGCCTGGTGGTTCCGTTTCCGGCTTCTCAAAGCCCACGAATCCCCGGCGTACCCCCAGTCCCAGTGGGTCCGACGACTCCAATGGAATCCCCAAGCCCCAGTCCCATGATCCCGCAAGAGGACCCCGTTCCGTACGGGAATGTCTTGATCCCAAGCCTCGGCGGTCGCATTGTCTTCACTGGCGGTTGCACCGTCGTTCATGGAGCCGGCTTGAAACGGTACCCAGACGAACTTCTCCCTGAAGCCCGCATCCTTCCGGATACGATACACTGTGTTCTGGTGCACAAACATCACATTCCCTCCAGTTTGGCCACAGGCTCCATGCCACAGCCGCCAACCTCTCCATTCACCGTGATTCGAGAAGCTTATTCCTTCGGCCCTACCAAAGCGGTTGTTCCTGGTCACGTGTGTTATGGGATACTCAATCGAAGTCGAGTTCCCAACTCCTTGGTTCCCTCCGAGGCCGCAAAGTACCTCGACTTCTTGGCCTATCAAGGTCATCTGATTCACCACGAAGGCGAGCTCTGGGAACTGTTCAACCTGGAGGTCCCCGTTGGGGCCCATGTTCCCATGTCCACCGGTCGTTCCCGTTTCGAGATGGTCTCAGTTTCCCACCCATTCCTCCGTGGGCTTGTCGGTTTGCGCAACGAGGTCGGGCAAACTTCCTCCGAAGCCCTGGCTTTTCCCGTCAATGGATGGGATCACAATACTGGACTCGGAGTCCAATTCGTTGTGGAGCTACCTGGCGAGGCCTGGGCTGCATCTGTCGGCTGCCCATCTACGCAGCCTTCCGGTTTTCCCTCCATCAACTCCGCCTTGGCACACCTTCGGTCCATGGGCCGCTGTCCAGCGGGCACCTACAGTCGGATTCCTCATCAGTTCCTCCTTCGCGACGATTACTTCCGATTCCTACCGATGATCAGTCTCGCAATTCTTCCAAGCTCTGTACGCAGCCTTTGCCACCCGCACTCCAGCACCCGCTCCAGCACCGGCACCTCCCACCAACTTCCCAGCCACCACCAGCTTCGGTGCGATTCCTCCCATCAGCCACGTCACGGAATCGGTCCACGGCCACACCAACGACTTCACCCACGTTGGTTCCGTCGTCACCCAAGTGGGCCCAGGTGGATGTCAGTTCGATCGCCGCTGCGACACCGGCAATGCACTTGTCCGCCTGCAGTCATGCAACACGAGAGCAACGTTCTTCAGCAGAAAGCAACGCTCCGTGGAAACCTCGAGACTTGCCCTCTCCCTACAGAGGCATCTCCAGCCAAGATGTGGGATTGGGAAACCAAGACCCGCAATGTCATCAACGGCCCTGGATGGTCCTACGAATCTATTGTCAACGACATTGTCCAGACAATCTGTATCAGTGAGTGCACCGAAACTGATACGACGAGCAATATCGCCATTCACATCAGCCAAGCCTTTGCGACTCATCTGATCAATGGAAACCAAGGACACTCGGGACTTCAAGGCTTGCTTGAACGCCGTCCTGCACTGCGTGGTCAAGGTCCAGAGTTACTTACTGCTATCTTTGACGAGTTGATTCCTGCGTCCCCAGCCCACGTTGACGCTTGGTTCAAAGAAGTTTACCACACCGTCCAAGGTCCTTGTGAACTCCCAAGTCGATACCTTGCACGAGTCGAGCGGAATGCCTTGAAGCTCCAACAGTGCACCGAACGTCCAGTGTGTTCCAACGCGATTCGTGACGGATTCCTTCATGGGGTCCGAAACGGTCCTTTCCGCGATACTCTCTGGGCCCCGGTGTTCAAGAAGCTCCAGCAAAGCCAACGAATCACATACACTCCGATGGATCAAGTCTCCAAGTCTGTAACCGGACGCTCTACTGCCATAGAGTTGGCAGAGGCCCTGGACTTCGTATTTCGCACTCCTGCTGTTGGCATTTACAAGGAGGGCAAGTTTCCACAAAGCCCAGTCTGTAGTCCCGTTCACGCCTATCGGCCCTGATGTCAAACTCTCGTCGGTGGGCCGAGCACGTTCTGCCACTCCAGGCACGGCAAACAGCGGAAACATCACAATCAGTGTCGCTCGTGGAGAGGGCGCGTTACGAGATGTTCTTCTGCAGTTCAAGGAGGCAAACGGCGGTGCCGCGTCCGATGCCCAAGTTAAAGTACCGATTCATCCGCTCCAGCTTTGGCGCCAGCTCCTGTGGAGCCAGAGCCTCCTTCGGATTGCAATACACGGCTCTTAGCCTTATTCGCGACTCGATCCTAGATAGGGTTTGAGTTCGACTCATGACTGAGTCTCTCCGTGAATAGTTATTGAGACAGGGTCAATGACCGCTCTAGTCATACTAGGTTGATGATGAAACATCGCTCTAGATATTAGCCAGCGTGGAAGTATTCCACGCTACTAGATAAATGCTAGACGAATCTTCCACGCGTTCCGTTTTTGGATCGTGGAGTGAGTAGGATTGCTACCGCAACCTACTCTATCACACTCTACAGTCTCCGCGGGAGGTTCAGATCTACGATCCTTTGGTTGTGGATCTCTCTCGTTGATTAGTTTTCATAGCTTTCTATCTCTCTCATAACTTTCATTCTCTCAACTCAAAACACTCGAAGATCTTTACACTAGCTTTTAGCGTAGTGCATTTTGTTACAAACACAATAGCTTTCAGCTACCCTCAAACTATTCCTCAGCATGAAGATGTGCCAAAGACGCTAAACCAGCTTCGAGTCTAAGCTGCGCGACAAAAAATCCTGTCCTCTCATCGACCTCGACGATGAATGCGAAATCGACGATTCTCGCATCTACCACCTACAAACTTCGCACTGTTCAGCAGATGCTAACAGCGCCAAGTACCCTTCAAGGTCCAAATACTCAATGGATCTGAGATCCACGTCAGACCATACAAGTGGGCTGACCGTATGGAGATGGTCTTACGTTGGACTCGACATTCTACGCCTACCGTAAACACTAACCTCCTCAAGGGATGACTTCTAGCTCTGCAAGCAGCAGTTACGAATCTAGCTGTGCAGGCCACGTGAACTACGTTGGAATGCTTCGCCAGATTGCAGTCAACGCGATTCCTCAACCGCGACTACGTGGTGGTGAAGACGAAGCCACTTTCAAGCACGTTTCCAGAATGACTGGGACGGAGCAGCTCAGCCTGCTTTGGACGACGTTGACATTACGTTGCGCATAAATGCCTGTGTGAAGGGTCTGTCCCTAAAGGCTCTTGAAAAGCAGGAACGCTTCATGCGCCGCAAGATGCGTAGGCCTGCTGATATGTCTACTCGGGCTTATGTCCAACAACCTCAGTCGGATGAACACCGATGAACTTCCTCGTCTACCACCTTTGGACCCAACCAAACAATGAACCAGGACGAAGTCAATTACATATCCTTGTCATGGAATTCTCGCTCATGGATGGCAAGAAATGGACGAACACGACTTCGATCCATTTCTCAGCTCCTATCGGAGAGACCATTGGATTCTGCGAACGCATGGAAACCTCGCTGAAGACTTTGACTAAGGGCGGTTGATGCAAAGCAAAGCACCTTCGAAAAAGACAACAGCAAGAAGTTACAAGTCTACTCGCAACAATGATCACTCTTCAAAAACGAAGAAAATGGTGCGACTACCACGAGTCCAGCACTCACAACACTGCTGACTGCATGAACTTGAAGAAGCTCAAGGCAAGATCTCAGCCTTCGTCTGACAAACGATAGCAGGCCAGCGTACAACAAAACAAGACTTGGAAACGGCAAATCGACGACGCCAAAGACCTACAACCAGAAGGAACTCTCTGGTCTCAGAAGAAGTTTCCCAACAGCTGCCGTCAGGGCTGATCGCAAGCAGAAAGCGAATGCAACCCGTTGCCAAGCGCAAGGCAGACGACTCCGACAACAAGAACGACTCCTCTGTTGGATACATAAACATGATGGACAAGAAAATGGCTGCCGTTGACAAGGCGCTTTGCGAATTCGACTTCAATCATTCGGATGGAGAGATCTCCGTTTGAGGATTAGGGCCAGGTGATGATCTTCCAACGGAACCAGTTTCCGATTTCTCATACCTAAGTGATGAAGATATCTCACTAAATAGTAAACAAGATTTGTTGCAACTAATGAAGTCCACGGCAAATTAAATAATTGCATAGCAACTACTCAACTATACACTGACGATTTGTCCAGCATCGTTAACTTCGTCCATGGCCAATCAATCAACTCGTCAACGTCGCAAGACAAAGGACCTCAAAACTATCGTCTTTGTTAGATTTAACAGACGGGGGAAAGGGAAAAAAACCCGTTACACTCTGTTCCTTACTGGATACAGGAGCATCCCGAACTTTAATTACTCAAACTCATGCTAGAGTTTACTCATGAAGATCATGGGGGCGTCCAAACATTACGACTGCTTTCTGCACTACGCTAAAAGCTCGTGTAACGATATCCTTTCGAGTGTTTTGAGTTGAGAGAATGAAAGTTATGAGAGAAATTAGAAAGCTATGAAAAACTAATCAACGAGTGAGAGCATCCAAACCAAAGGTTCGTAGATCTGAACTCCCCGCGGGAGACTGTAGGGTGAGATAGAGTAGGTTTTGCCGGTTAGCAATCCTACTCACTCCACGATCCAAAACGGAACGCATGGAATATTCGTCTAGCATTCATCAAGTGGCGTGGAAGTGCCCCACGCTGGCTAAATATCTAGAGCGATGTTCAATCATCAACCTAGTATGGACTAGAGCGGTCATTTGAGAACCCTGTCTCAATGGACTATTCACGAGAGACTTCAGTCATGAGTCGAACTTCAACCCTATCTAGGATCGAACCGCGAATAAGGCTAGAGCCGTGTTCTGTTTTGCATTCGCCCCCTTACCAGGGTCACGGAAGGCCCGACATCAGTCAGACAAGTAGAACATATGAATTAAAGTGCGGGTCACTCTCATGAGATTTGTATTTAGACATGTGCGTCGCACGATGGGCCACATCCTACCAAGGGATCAGGCCTTGTATAAGTGGGTGTGTTTGTAAATACCTTATGTTAAAAGTCTGGGGTTACTATTTATAGTAATAGACTGGTGCCGTAACTGGCGGAGGTTAGTATGTCGGAGCCGTACAGTGCAATGGTTATTGACTCGGTCTGTGGGGTAAGGACCTTGTGCGTGGGCTAACGGTTCTGATACTGATGAATCATCATTGTATCGTTTGCATGGTGTTGATGAGGAAGGACAACTATGTGTCGTGTTCTCCTTATCGGTTGTTTTCTGGATAAGTCTGTTGGCGACGTTCCTTAATATACTTCCAGTTGGCTTTGAAACGGATGTGGTGAAGCTTTGTCACGATTGACGCGAACTTGCGACGAAGACCATGTTCATCCCGGAGAGTTCTCTCGACCTGCTGCGCGGGACTCACTTCTCTGTACCCATGACAAACGCGCGGTCATGGATACTGGGTAACCCCAGTCTGTTTCAGAACGATGGTTAACTTCGTCTGCTGTCTTGAGCAGCCCTTGGTAGTTTCTTGGTCCCATGAATCTACGAAGTTCCTTCCTGTTGGTAGGAAGGAGCGATAGCTGGATCGCATCTATTATCTTTTTAGGTAAAGGTTGGGCCTTCCTTCTCGAGTAGGTCAATTGTCTAGATACTCCAGTTCTTCTTATCGAGGAAGGCCTTGGTAGTGGTTGATTTCAATCCCGACTTCTTGAAGTCTTTGGAAAGGTCATCTATCTATTCAACGCGATCCGCTAGATCGACTTCCGTTAGGATGAGTTGATCATCAATGTATGCACGGACATTTTCTAAGTCATGCACGCGTGTTTTCATCTTCCTTTGAAAGATGTCGTGACTATTACATATGCCCATTGGCACCATGGTACTCGTGCTTTCCCTTCGGAGTGCAATGGTAGTGTTGCTTCGAGTGGGGTGACAGTTCGATGTGGTATTGTCCCATGTTCAGGTCTAGACTGGTAGCCCACTTGAATCCATCTAGGTTCCAGAGCATGTCCTTTATTTTTTGGATAGGATAAGGCTTCCGTTTGATCCGTTTGTTCGGTCCCGAAAATCAGAGATGAATCGTACAGATTCCTTCTTTCTTGGGAATTATGAAATTTGGTGCCGCCCACTCTGAACTGTTCACCTTCTTGAGTACTCCTGCCTCGTAGAGACTTTCAACCTCCTTTTTAAGTGTGTTGGTATGGATACGTGGAGTAGGGGTGAGCCCTAGTATAATAGGATTTAGCGTCGGACGAAGTTCTACTTCGTACTACTTCGTAGTCGTCCATTCGCAACTCTCCCAAAGTATCCTCGACTGGGGTCGAAGCACTTGGTTGAAAGGCATGAGGCAGTTATTGCTCTTCCTTATTTAACGGGTTTAGACTCTGGCACATCTGCCTTAAGTCTATTTGTTAGTATGTCGTATCAAGCATCCTCTTGAGACTATCTGCATTGTCGCTGACAGCTGCAGGATCGGGAATGGAGAAGTTCTCCTTTCTATTGGGATTGCCATCTATTCGCAGGGAAAAATGCGCGTTTCCACCCCAATGACATGGAAGTGAAATAAAACTTGATTCTTAGGTCGCATAGAGTGTCTTGACCTATGATCACGTCTTGCGCCCCCAAGTTCTTGGTGACGTGTAAATTCCATTTAATAATTCTATCATCGTGGAACTCAGGAATTCCGAGTGTGCCCTTACACTTCGTGCGGGGTTTCAATTCCTTTCATAGAAGCAGTCCGTAATGTTTGGACGTCCCCATGATTCTTCATGAGTAAAATCTTAGCATGAGATTATGAGTAATTAAGGTTCGGGATGCTCCTGTATCCAAGAAGCAACAGAGTGTAAGGGTTTTTCGTTTCCCTTTCGCTCGTCTGTTAAATCTAACATAGACGATAGTTCGAGGTCTCTTGTTCTTGCGACGTTGATGAGTTGATTGGCCATGAACGAAGTTAACGATGCTGAACAGATCCTCAGTGTCTAGTTGAGTAGTTGCTAGGCAATTATCTAATTTGCCGTTGACTTCGTTAGTTGCAAACAAATCTTTGTTACTATTTAGTGAGATAAATTCATCACTTAGGTATGAGAATCGGAACATGGTTCCGCTGAATCATCATCCTGGCCTAATCCTCAGACGGAAATCTCTCCATCCGAATGATTGATGTCGAATTCGGCAAGCGCCTTGTCAACAGCAGCCATCTTATTGTCCATCATGTTGATGGATCCAAAAGAGGAGCCGTCCTCGTTGTCGGAGTTGTCTGACTTGCGCTTGGCAACCTGGTTGCATTCGCTTTTCTTCTTCTGATCAGCCTTGACCGCATGGTTGGAAACTTTCTTCATGAGTACAGAGAGTTCCTTCTTGGTTTAGGTCTTGGCTTCGTCGGACTTGCGTTTCAACGTCTTGTTCTTGTTGTACACTGGCTGTTATCGTTTTAAGACGAGGACTGAGACTTGGCCTTGAGCCTCTTCAGAGTCATGCAGTCAGCAGTGTTGTGAGTGCTGGACTCGTGGGTAGTCACACCATTTTTCTTCGTTATTGGAAGAGTGATCATTGTTGCGAGTAGACTTGTACTTCTTGCTGTTGTTCTTTTTCGAAGGAGCTTGCTTGGGCATCACCGCCCTTGTCAAAATCTTCGGAGGATTCCATGCTTTCGCAGAATCCAATGGTTTCTCCGATAGGAGCTGAGAAAGGATCGAAGTCGTGTTCGTTCATCTTCTTCATCACGAGCGTGGAATTCCATGACAAACAAGTTCAATGACTTCGTCATGTTTCAATGTTTGGTTGGGTCCAAAAGGTGGTAGACGAGGAGTTCATCGGCGTTCATCCGACTGAGGTTTGTGACATAAGCCCGAGTATACATATCAGCAGGCTTACGCATCTTGCGGCGCATGAACCGTTTCTGCTTTTCAAGAGACTTGTAGGGACAGACCGCTTCAACACAGGCATTTATGCCAAATGTAATGTCAGAGTCGTCCAAAGCAGGCTGAGCTGCTCCGTCCCAAGCATTCTGGAAACGTGATTGGAAAGCGGCTTCGTCTTCACCACCACGTATGTCGCGAGGAGGAATTGCCCGTTGACTGAAATCTGGCGAAAGGCATTCCAACGTAGTTCACGGTGGCCTTCACAGCTAGATTCGTAACAGCTCTTGGCAGAGCTAGAAATCATCTCCTTGAGGAGGTTATGTTTATCGGTAGGCATAGCAATGGCGAGCCAGACGAAGACATTCTCCATACGTACAGCCAGCCCACTTGTTGGTCTGACGTGGAGTGTCAGTTCCATTGATGATTTGGACTTTGAAGGTGTACTTGCCACTGTTAGCATCTGCTGGAACAGTTCGAAGTTTGTAGGTGGTGAAGCGAGAATCGTCGATTTCGCATTCATCGTCGAGGTCGATGAGATGAAGGATTTGTTTGTCACGCAGCTTATACTCGAAGCTGGTGCTGTTAAGCGTCTTTGGTAATCTTCATGGTGAAGGATATAGGTTGAGGGTAGCTGAAAGCTATTGTGTTTGTTAAGAAAATTCACTACGCTAAAACTAGTGTAAAGATTTTTCGATGTTTTTGAGTTTGAGAGAATGAAAGTTATGAGAGAGTTTAGAAAGCTATGAAAAACTAATTAACGAGAGAGGTCCACGAACCAAAAGGATCGTAGGTTTGAACTCCCGCGGGAGACTGTAGAGCGAGATAGAGTAGGTTGCGATCCTACTCACTCCACGATCCTACTCACTCCACGATCCAAAAACGGAACGCGTGGAAGATTCGTCTAGCATTTACTCTAATAGCGTGGAAGTCAGCGCTTGGCTAAATATCTAGAGCGATGTTTCATCATCACCCTAGTATTGGATGAGCGGTCATTGAGAACCCCGTCTCAATGACTATTCACGAGAGACTCAGGTATGAGTCGAACTCAAACCCTAATTAGGATCGATCGAAATACAGGCTACAAGAGCCGTTATTGCCGACTTCTGATGAGAATTGAAACCCGCACGAAGTGTAAGGCACACTCGTAGATTCCTGAGTTCCACCGATAAATAGAATTTATTCGATTGGAATTTACACGTCTCCATGAACTTGGGGGCGCAAGAAGTTATCATAGGTCAAGACACTTTCTTCGACCTAAGAATCAATTTTTATTTCACTACCATGTTAATGGAGTGGAACAGCATGTTTTTCCCTGTGAAAGATGCCGATACCGATAGAAAGGAGAACTCCTCCTTCCATATCCGATCCTGCAGCTGTCGGCGACAATGCAGATATAGTCTGCAAGAAGATTCTTGACTACGACATACAAACAAACTGACTTAAAGCAGATGTGCCAGAGTCGAAACCATTTAAATAAGGAAGAGCAATAGAAACTGCCTCTTGCTTTTTCAACCAAGTGCTCCGGCCCAGCCGAGGATACTTTGGCGAGAGTTGCGAATGGACGGGACTATACGAAGTAGAACTTCGTCCCCACGCTAAATCCTATTATACTAGGGCTTACCCTACTCCACGTTGTCCATACCAACACTTCTAAGAAGGAGGTTGAACTTCTCTGCAAGGCAGGAGTACTCAATAAGGTGAATCGTTCCGAGTAGGCGGCACCAACCTTCATAATTCCCAAGAAAGAAGGATCTGTACGAATTTCATTTTGATTTTCGGGTAACCAAACAAAAAAGGATCAAGCGGCAAGCCTTATCCTATCCCAAATACGGACATGCTCTGGAACCTAGATGGATTCAATTACGCTACTAGTCTAGACCTGAACATGGGATCCTATCACATCAAGCTGTCACCTCACTCGAGGCAACACTATACCATTGCACTACCGAGGGAAAGCACGATTAACAGAGGTTGCCAATGGCCTATGTAATAGTCCAAACATCTTCCAAAGGAAGATGAAAAAACGCGTGCATGACTTAGAAAATGTCCGTGCCAACATTGATGATCAACTCAACCCAACTGACGACGATCTAGTAAATCACGTTGAATAGTACAGCGTACACTTATTATTTTTCAATAATAGTGACTAGATTCATCGTCTTCAAGAAGTAGCACTTACGTAATCAATATTTGTGCCTTCCGTCATCTGTGTTATTAAATCCTTCAAAAAAGAAGCTCACTCATCATGCATCTCTGGACATAAAGTGCCTCAAATACTTCACCTTCCGTTTTCTCAAAAGTCAACACTTACAGCAACACTTACTTACTTGTCGTCCAAAATAGAAACTGGCAAGAACATGTCACTCACGTGGTGGCAATTCCTTATTTGAAAAAGAACTTCACCTCTGCAACTTTGGTCATAGAACTGCTCAAATACTTAACAGTCATCATTGTGACTCCATGAGAAACTGGCACGGA
>CAICTM010002456.1:0-14477 GCA_903772945.1 Seminavis robusta | reverse complement strand
TGCACTAGGCCGGTTCCTATGTGGGCGTCTTGTACGTCTGAGGTACTCCGGTTCAATATGGCTCCGTTCAGCGGGTGGTCTATTGAGGTGCAGCCTAAATAATAAAACTTCGTTATTTTGTTCTGATGACAGGTACACAATCACCTTCAAAGATCATGAAGGGATAGGAGACTTTGAGGGCAATGGAATTGACTTGGATTCCCTAGGAAACATGACCCGCGACCAGCTTCTGAAGTGGCTAAATGCCTCGGTGATGGATTGGGGCCCAATCAATGACTACATTCGTCGATTTGCCTGTTCTTTCTATGTGCACAGCCCTGATTACGACAGTGTGCCTGCACTGAAGAAGATTCAAGGGGTGATTCCCTTTCTCAAAGAACACAAGCTCTTCCTCCGCCCACACAGCCTAGAGGAATCCCAGACTGCCACAGTATGCTACATTGCTGGGAAGAATCCTAAGAAGACCTTCCGCGATGGCCTGTTACCCAGGGTGTCCAGTTGGTTACGTCAGCAGAGGCCTTCCATCACATGTCCCATCGCCATTGTTCCAACCAAAGTCAAGGTCGATACTGAGAAGATTGACATCCTTGGTATCCAAGTGGGAATCACCGACCGTCCAGCCTTTGAAAACCTGATGAAAGCCATTGCCAATGATCCCAATCTGCAACATCCACAGTTGGATCTACTGAGCCCCAAATTGAACAAGATTAGCAGACAAAGAAAACACCATGACCTTATGAAGAAGGCAGTTATTCAACATATGGATGTCATCAATGCCACCACAGGAGTCCCCCTTCAAGACCTGAATCCAAACTTTGAGGATGAAATTCGTCTTTTGCTATTAGAGAAGATTGTCACTGCCACTGGAAAGCCCCTGCTGTTGGATCTGGAACGCCACAAATCCTATGCCACTGCAGGACAGTACTATGCCATCTGCCAGAAGAGTGCAAGAGACACAGTGGTGGAAAGACTCACAGACATCTTCTCAGATGCCACCATCTTCCCTCAAGACTATGCCCTCAATGATGAGAAACCCTCTGTCATTCACAGACAACCACGAACTCCAAGGGACGACTCTTGGGATGAGTACTCATACAGCAGTCGCTCCTTTCAAACACTGTATCAAGACGATGCCTCTCTTGCTTCAGTGGAAGCCATCATCACTACTTGGGCAGATAAAGTCAGAACTTGGGGACAGACTCAGGCACCAGTGACCAATGTCTCTGTACCAGCTACAGCCACCACTTTGGCAACCAGT
Source organism: Seminavis robusta (assembly GCA_903772945.1). Classification (NCBI taxonomy): domain Eukaryota; phylum Bacillariophyta; class Bacillariophyceae; order Naviculales; family Naviculaceae; genus Seminavis; species Seminavis robusta. The sequence continues at coordinate 13,219 of CAICTM010002456.1, read as the reverse complement.
GATGTCACCTACAATCTACAAGTCCAACACAAAGCCCATTGTCGCTCCTACAAGACCTAGATTCCGACAACAACCTCATTGACGACGGCAACAAGTTACCGCCCGTGTTGACACGACAAAAGCAGCCAATTCACTCGAGAGAAGCACTGGTCCCGTTACGGACATCTGGAGTCTCTGAGCGAACAGGAGACTTATTGTTTCGCACCACTTTGGCTACTGAGATCATATCTTTTACGGTGGAAGAGCAACAACTGTTTATCACCCTGGACTGAGGCATATCTCTTTGTGATCGTGTTTATTGCTTTCAGCCTCTTTCAGCGAACTACGTGGCTTATTGCAGAGTACGGGGTATATCTCTTTGCAGTCGCCCGTGCATTTTTGTGTGTCACGAGTTTCCACCGTGGAACGTCCCGGAACGTCGTGACGTACGCATACGAAAGTGGCTCAGCCAATAAGATCGTCCGTGCAGTTTCGAGCGATTTACCAGAACGTTTCGGTACTTATCTGACGTACACTGAGTCAGCGAGCGGAACCTCAAAGAGTTCTTTATTGATCTGGATCTTTCGCAGACTTATATGACAACGATTCCCTGATCCGAAAGCAAGCTCAGCCACGGTAATCGCTTTGCGCTCACAATTTCAACCGATTTACACCGTCGAGTCATTGAAAATCGTGAAATTGCGATCTTCCCATCAACCTCACGAAGAGAGTAACTCGCAGGCCACGCGACACCAAGAGTCCGATTCGCTTGGCTAAAAGTGTTACCACTGCAACCGCCATCCTTCAATTGGTGTGTGGGTATATCACTTTGGATTTTGGAAGCATTCCTGGGGAGAATTCCATTGGTGCCAAGTTGATGGCTACCACATGTGAAACCACCAAATCCAAGCAATTCCCAGCACCACAGCAATTCAGGAAGCAGGTTCCAACCCTTACACTGTCCACCTTATTCCAACAGACATAATTGAATTTCCAGACCCCTACAAGGTCCAGGAAGTCATCCTTTGTGGTTTCCAAACCACAGTTGAGTCAGCCTTATTGTCCTGCTACAAGAGCTGAAACATAGTATCCCAAGTACAACCAGTATACACCTCTTCTTTGTAAGTAAACAAGAGGCACCATGTCTTTCTACGGGGTCATCAACGAATGTGAGTGACCCTAATGCCCTGGCTACTCCGACAGTGGCTGGCACTACGTCTTACTCTGGTCCCCAACAAGTCCAAAGTAGCTACACCCTGTGCCCGCCCCACACACCACTATGGAGCTGGCAACACACCTAGCTACCGCCACAGTATCGGGACACACAGCAACCAGTGTCACCACCAGAGAAACAAATCCGTCTTTGACATTCTGAGAAGCACCGGCACCACTGTGTCAACAGTGGTCCCACCAGAGCATACAACATCACCCTTCGAAGATCCTTGAGAAGAGCGCACCCATGCCTACGGTAGACAACCACCACTGGGTGAGGGAGATTTAGAGCTGTTCCTGGCAGCTCCATTGTCACCAGATCTCATATACCCCAGCATGGAAGAATGCTGATCCACTTTCAAAAGCAACAGGCCACCGTTGCTCGACAATCGACTCAGAGAGCTCCATCATGAAATGAGAGCTATCATGAATCATTCAAGCAAGACATAGAGCTGCACGAACCTTCAACGAAGATGGAAGCTCATCATCGCCCTGAAGGACCAACACTGGGAACGAAAAACTCTGCAGAAACGCCCTTTTTGGTCCGCAGAAACACTTTTTTCCTGAAGCAGGTGGCTGCACTCTGCAGAAGCCCTCGAACTCTGCAGTTCCGAAAGCGGCATGGTTTTTCTCCAGGAGGTGTTTTTCTGCCGGAGGGTTTTTTCTTGCAATTACTTAGAGATGGATACCAGGCAGGCGTGACGAAACATAGCAGCAAATAAATAGCCAGTCTCTCTTTGAAATCTCAAGGTGCGATGACATCATTGACATTAATGCCACGGCACACTTTTGACCTAAGCCCTAACGTCTCTCCTGCAAACGAGAACCCCCATTAACTGTCTCATTAACCCAGACTCTAAAACGAGACCCCATTGATGTCGAGGAATACATTAACCCACACTCTAAATCAAATCGAATTCGATATAAGATCACTCAGTCCCACCAACACAGCATATTTCAAAGCACGAGTCACAGTGATGACGTGGCCCTGTTGACTTCGAAGAACATCCTGTCAGGTTCAACTCCCACAAGGAACTGGGAATGAAATAACTGCCCAAGAGAGTCGTGCTTTCATTCACACATCTATAAAACCGTTGGCAAAAAAAGAGCATTTAGGGGGGTTGGGGGATAAAATAGAGGATTCTACGGGAATTTTACTACTATTTGTGAAAGAATCGTAGGTTGGTAATATTTAAGGGTCAATAGTGGGGTAAATACCTGTTTTCTAGGCTTTTGGGGTAGAATGGAGATGGCCCGGGGGGATGGGAAAAAACACAGGGGCTACAGGATCAAATCATGTTCACAAATAAAAGAAGGTTTTGAAGGGGGGGGGGGGGGCTGTAGTATCAATGACCTGGAAGAGCTCGAACGTGCTTCGAATTCCAAGGACGGCCGCTTTTTTCGAAATGTCGCTTGCCTCAGGCTTCAAGGTCGGCCACACCGACGTGATCATCATCATGTCGGTAGTACCAAAGCTAACAAACTGCGCTCTTTCAAACCGAACTCGTCTTCAATCTCTACTCTGAGCCAACCGACAATTCCTCTCCATCGACTCCTGCTGCGCCTGGGAATGAACCTGTAGCAAAGAAAATAAGTGGGACGAGAGTAGTACTCCGGGGGGGGGGGTGAGGGGGCTTTTTTCTCTGCTGTCTGTGCATTACCTCCACTGGGTTTCTTCGTTTTTCTGAGAAGGTGAAAGACATAGCAACACCAAATAAAAGATGCTTTAGCTAGCAACTCATCTTATCATGTGAACAGTATCCATTTTTTGACTTACTCTTGATTTCTTGGTAGCTACTTTTTGCTCGGGTTATCTGAACTGAGGCTTTTCTGGAATAGAAAATCAGAGAGAGAAGGCGATGTATGTTAGGCACAAAACAAAAAGGTAAATATTAATTTCGGGTAATGAGGAAAGGAAAAGAAGACTCACATTCTTGTCTTTTGTTTGCCATTTGCCTTGTCTGTCTGTTTCTTCTTCTCTTACTCCTGTTGTAATTGTACAACTGTTTTGTTTAGAGAGTGATTCATGTGAATTGGGGGGGGGGGGAGCAACATACATGAGCACTGACACTTTTGTCTGTATCTTTTGCTTTTTCTGCCTGTTTCTTCTCCTCCTCATCCTGTGTGTGTAATGTACACATGTTTTGTTAGAGAGTGATTCATGATGGGGGAGTGAAACATACATGAGCACTCACGCTTTTGTCCGAAAGTAGCGAGAAGACCCCATCTTTTTGCCACTCTAATAACAAGAGAACACAAAGGGGGGTGGGGTGGGGTGAAGTCAGTGAATCCAGGCACCAGCATTAGTCGAAATGGCCTTTCTACTCTTCACTCACAGTGGCCTTGGACGCCTTTCGAAGGCCTTTAAAGCTTTGGCGGCAGCTCTTGTAAGAGCTGCTGTGTTTTGCGCCTGACTGTCTGTCCCTTTGTCTTGTTCCAGTGTATGCACTCGCCCTCTGGTCCCTTTCTGGTCACTGTGCAAGATTCAATCTGCTTTTCTGAAGTGGACAAGCGACTGGAAAGGGTCAGCACTGAATCTTGGATACTTTGATGCCACTATTGATCTCTTCAAGGTCACCTACATTGTCGGAAAAAGGCAGTGTAATTTTTGGTCATAATTAGACGAAGGGGGAAAGAAAAATATCATACCTTGTCAGACGGGCCAGGCCTCCATGATGGTTGATGTAGCTGTCATCTGAACAGAGCAGAGTCTTGCTCCCTGAACAAGCTTGACTGGATTTGCGGAGGTGGTGGACAGGTAGTACTAGAGAAGATCCGGACTGACTTTTTTGCTTTTGGTGCATGTCCCCATTGGCTATGGCTGTGTACTTATCCTGGTCTACACGCCGCTGAACTGGAGGGGAGAAGGATCATAGCATGGTAAGAATGGGGGCTGTCAACAAAAAACATCAACGCAACATGTATATTACCCAAAGCCCACATTGCCTTGGTTAATGAGGGCAATGCACTTCTTCGGTGGTAATAAGCTCCGGAAGGGTTTGTATCACTCATTTGAAATGTCTTTGGTGTGTTTCCAACATAACCGGTGAATGGCATGAACATCGGAGAATCGTTACTGCTGGGGGGATGATCTCTTGAGTGGGCAGGGCAGTTGCAAATTCTCATGGTGTGTCGGAGCAATATGTTGCTTGCTGTTTGAAGCGGCACAGCAAATATCCGGCATCATCATGCCTGGCTAGATAAAGAAATCTTTGGTAGGAAGAGCCTGCTGTTAGGGAACTGGAAGAGAAAGCGGATGTGGAGGGCGTTTTCCTCTGATTTTAGCTCTTCGAGGAGGCAGGTTCCGCACTCTCGACTGATGTCTTCTAGATGCAACGCAAGTTGATGCCCGTTCTGAAGCTCTCTTGACGCATATCGACTTACCTTTGACGCCAGCTAGGACACTGACATGCTTTGTTCTAGATTCCCAATGTTGTGGTATGAGAATGCCATTGTCGCTGCTCACCCTCCCTCCGCCTAAAAGCTTGCAACTCCCATCAATCTGGTTCCGTTCAAGTATAGACGCATTATCCTTGATTTTCTTTATGGTTGGCTTGTTGATGCTCTTGCTGAATGGTCTGGAGTGAGTTTTTGACAACCAACTGGTACTCTGCATCTCTTTCACCAAAGGTCAGTGTTGTTCTCGGTACCTAATACCAAATTCGGTTGTGAGGCTTCCACAATTTCTTTCCCCGTCTTTTCCTTGTTTGTAGTTGAGAATTGGGTTAGACCACGCTCCGCATTTCACAACATTGTCAATGTCAAAGTCAGGCTCAATTGCCATCAACCTGACTAGTGTCTCAAACATTTCAACAAGGTCTCTTATTTCTCCCTGCCTTGTGTACACCGTTTTTCTTGCCCTGGCAACTATTTCGCTCTTCCACCGGGAATCTGGCGCTCGTCTTGAAGTCTGTTCTTCTATGGCGATGAACTCCTTCTTAGTCTCTCTTTGATGTCGTCGCTGCTGATCTCCAGTAGGATACCCACCCACAGACTTCTTGATGTGTTGGTCACTGTATCTATCTGGGACATCTTTCCTGTACAAGGGAATACTCACTCTGTTCATCAACAGCAGTCCGATCCTCCAAGCTTTGACTTGGCCCAATCGAGAAGCTGGTGCCGGATTCTTCTGGCGGAGGCTGCCGCAGCTAACACCAGTGGTGACAATAAAAAGCACAAAGAGGACAGAAACAAAAGAGATCTGGTTTTCGCATCAATGGCTTTTTTGGGCTTGGGGGTAACTGCACCGAGTTGGACTGGCAGCTAATTTCCTGTCACGCCTCTATGTGAAGGAGTGGCCTGCTCGCCATTCGAATTTTAATCGTCATTGTGTTGCCGCCATTTCCCAAGAACCAAGTCTCGGCTTACTTGGTGAAACTGCCTCACATTTTCTCATGATCACAATAAAGTAAATCCGAGAGAGAGAGAGAGAAGCGAGGTGTTCTCTGCTGATAGAAAGAAAGAAAAGAAGAAGAAGAAAAAACCATGTCAGAAATCCAAAGACATGTTGCAAAGGACAGGGACTTACCCCTACGAGTGTCCTCAGTGCAAGAAGCATGGTGAACACACTGACCTTGTAGGTAGGCAGCTCAAAACGGAGTACTCTGACATCATGGAACAGCTGTCCTGTGAAACACCTTATTGTAGGCAGAAGCTTTGGTTGGTCTTGCACTACGCTAAAAGCTAGTGTAAAGATCTTTCGAGTGTTTTGAGTTTGAGAGAATGAAAGTTATGAGAGGATTAGAAAGCTATGAAAACTAATCAACGAGAGAGATCCACAATCAAAGGATCGTAGATCTGAACTCCCGCGGGAGACTGTAAAGTGTGATAGAGTAGGTTGCGGCAGCAATCCTACTCACTCCACGATCCAAAAACGGAACGCGTGGAAGATTCGTCTAGTATTTATCTAGTAGCGTGGAATCTCTCCACGCCAGCTAAATATCTAGCGCGATGTTTCACCATCGACCTAGTATGACTAGCGGTCATGAGAACCCTGTCTCAATGACTATTCACGAAAGCCTCAGTCATGAGTCGAACTCAAACCCTATCTAGGATCGAGTCGCAAATAAGGCTAAGAGCCGTGTATTGCATTCGCCCCCTGACAAGGGTCACAGAAGGCACGACAGCAGTCGGACAAGGAGAACATATGATTTAAAGTGCGGGGCACTCTCCGGAGATTGGATGTAGACATGTGCGTCGCACGATGGCAATCCTACAAGGGGATCCGGCCTTGTATGGGTGTATTACCTTATGTTCCAAGTCTGGTAGACTGTGCCGCTATTGGCGGTAGCATGTCGGAGCCGTACAGTGCCATTGTTATTGACTCGGTCTGTGTGGTAAGGACCTTTGTGCTTTGGCTGACCGTACTTCCGGTGCTGATACTGATGAATCATCATAGTATTGTTGACATTGTGTTGATGAGGGACACGTGTCGCGTTCTCCCTATCGTTGTTTGTCTGGATAAGTCGTTGGCGACGTTCCTTGACGTATTTCCAGTTTGCTTCGAAACGGATGTTGTGAATCTTGTCACGATTGACGCGCGTGAACTTGCGACGAAGTCCATGTTCATCCCAGAGAATCTTCTCGACCTCTACGCGGGACTCACGTTCTCTGTCCATGACAACCTCAGCCGGTCATGGATACTGGGTAACCTACGTCTGTTTTAGAACGATGGTTGGTGGTTCATTGGTCCAATGAATCCACGAAGTTCCTTCTTATTCGTAGGAGGAGCGATAGCTGGATCGCATCTATTGTCCTTTAGTTAAGGGTTGGATTCCTTCTCGAGTGATCCAATGGTCTAGATACTCAAGTCCTTCCTTTCGAGGAAGGCCTTGGTAGTGTTGATTTTATATCCGACTTTTTGAAGTCTTTGGAAAAATTCATCTAACTATTCAACGTGATCTACTAGATCGTCGTCGGTTAGGATGAGCTGATCATCAATGTATGCACGGACATTTTCTAAGTCATGCATACGTGTTTTCATCTTCCTTTGGAAGATGTCGGGACTATTACATATGCCCATTGGCAACCTCTGGTACTCGTGCTTTCCCCACGGGAGTACGATGGTACAGAGTTGCTTCGAGTGAGGTGACAGCTCGATGTGATAGTGTCCCATGTTCAGGTCTAGACTAGTAGCGTACTTGAATCCATCTAGATTCAAGAGTATGTCCTGTATTTTTGGGATAGGATAAGGCTTCCGCTTAATCCTTTTGTTCAGTTCCCGGAAATCAGAGATGAATCGTACAGTTCCATCTTTCTTGGGAATGATAAAAGTTGGTGCCGTCCACTCGGAACAGTTTATCTTTTTAAGTACTCCTGCCTTGCAGAGACGTTCAACCTCTGTCTTGAGAGTGTTGGTATGGACACGTGGAGTAGGGTGAGCCCTAGTATAATAGGATTTAGCGTCGGGACGAAGTTCTACTTCGTAGTCGTCCATTTGCCACTTTCCTAAAGTACCCTCGACTGGGTCGGAGCACTTGGTTGAGAAGGCATGAGGCAGTTCCTTCTCTTCCGTGTTTAACTGATCTTGACTTTGGCACATCTGCCTTAAGTCAGTTTGTTCGTATGTTGTATCGAGAATCTTCTTGAGACTATCTGCACTGTCGCTGACAGCTGCAGGATCAGGAATGGAGAAGTTCTCTTCTCTATCGGTATCGCCATCTTTCGCAGGGAAAAATATGCTGTTCCACTCCATTGACATGGTAGTGAAATCAAACTTGATTCTTAGGTCGGAGAGAGTGTCTTGACCTATGATCATGTCATGCGCCCCCAAGTTCTTGGTGACGTGTAAATTCCATTCGATAATTCTATTATCGTGGAACTCAGGAATCATAAGTGTGCCCTTACACTTCGTGCGGGGTTTCAATTCCTTTACAGAAGCAGTCCGTAATGTTTGGACGCCCCCATGATTCTTCATGAGTAAACTCTTAGCATGAGTTTGAGTAATTAAAGTTCCGGATGCTCCTGTATCCAGTAAGCAACAGAGTGTAACGGGTTTTTGTTTCCCTTTCTCTCGTCTGTTAAATCTAACATAGACGATAGTTTTGAGGTCTCTTGTCTTGCGACGTTGACGAGTTGATTGGCCATGGACGAAGTTAACGATGCTGAACAGATCGTCAGAGTCTAGTTGAGCAGTTGCTAGGCAATTATCTAATTTGCCGTAGACTTCATTAGTTGCAAACAAATCTTGTTTACTATTTAGTGAGATATCTTCATCACTTAGGTATGAGAAATCGGAACATGGTTCCGTTGAATCATCATCCTGGCCTAATCCTCAGACGGAGATCTCTCCATCCGAATGATTGAAGTCGAATTTGGCAAGCGCCTTGTTGACGGCAGCCAATTTCTTGTCCATCATGTTGATGGATCCAACAGAGGAGTCGTCCTCGTTGTCGGAGTCGTCTGACTTGCGCTTGGCAACATGGTTGCATTCGCTTTTCTTCTTGCGATCAGCCTTGACCGCAGCGTTGGAGACTTTCGATAAAGTCTAGGAGCGAGAGCTCTGGATCCCGTCAGAGATAGCTCCAACAGCTATGCTGGCCTACAGCTCCAGCACCCACAGCTGGCTTATCTCCAGCAAAGCAGCAAGAAAGGATCGTCCTTTCCATCATAGTTAAGAAAATAGTACGAAAGATTGAGACCGATCCTGATTAGCTTGTAGCCCCTTTGATACCGCAGCAGTTGATACCAATCCTGTTGAGGCCGGGCAGAAGCAGTAGGAGGTAGCAGATAGTACTGTTCCCAGACTGCCACTGCACGATTGAATAACGAAGGACCCCAGCTCCTGATGAGAGCTGGCCCAAAGGGTCCAGCAGAGAGCTCTGCTGGCCCTCCTGTCTGACTGACAGGGCCAAGTCCTTGGCTTGGTGCCTACTGGAGGTGTTGGAATACTCCTGAGGCACGACAAGGCTCCCTGAACTGCCTGACTACCGCTGTCCCTGAGGAAGGGTTTCAGCGAGGCCCAGTCCACTACTTGAGTATTGGAACTGAACCTTCAAGAAACTTATTGGATTAACAGTCAGCATAACATTTGCAGGCAGTTCTTAAGGGAAGAAGAGACCTCCTTGACGAGAAAAGGATCTCTTCGAAATACAACAATCAGTGCTACAGCTACAGTTGAATTCATTGAATTTCATTGGCATTTTGAGGTGGTTTCAAGGCCCATTTTGAAGCCCTAAGTCAACAACCTTCTGATCGATTTTGATAGTTCCAGTCGCCACCACAGTGACAGGAACCTTTGACTTGGCCATCTTCCAATCTACAAGACCAACACAAAGCCCATTGCCATTGAAAGAAGACCTAAACTTCCAGCGCCAACCTCATTGCCGAAGCTACCTCATTGCCGAAGCTATCCTTCCGTTGACACGGAGAAGAAGTTTGCAAAATCAGCCAATTAACTCGAAAGAAGAGTTACCGATCAGCGAACACCTGGAGTCTCCGAGAGAACACGCGATTTATTGGCTAGCACCTATTCTGGCTACTGAGATCAACCCCTTTTACGTCTCGAGGAATTGTCTGTTTATCAAGGGCAACAGCACGATATCTCTCTTCAGTACGGGCTTATCGCTTTGCAATCCTTTGAGCGATTTACTGGGAACGTTTGGATTTATTGTTGATTCGGAGGCTTATCTCTTGGTGATTCCACGGAACGTGCATCAGCCGTCTGTGCAGTTTTGAGTGTCACGAGTTTCCGTCCTGTATTGGATTCAGCCTTTTTCGGAACGGTAAAGAAGATACCACGGAAGTCTCTCAGCCAATCAAATCGCCCGTACAGTATTCGAGTGATACGGTACTTATTACGAGTGCACTGAGTCAGTCAGTGAAGCCCTCTTTGATCCCGGATTTTCGAAGTGTTATTGCACGAGTTTCCGTACCGGTTTCGCGCTTAACGTCCAAGGTTCCCCGTCCTGAAAGCAGGCCCAGTTTCGTAAACTGGAAGCGACCTCACATTTTAAAGGTTTTACGTGGTCGAGTCATTGAATTCGGCAGGAACCCACCAACTCGAGCAACTCACAGAGCCACGAGACAACGAAGAGGTCATTTGACAAGGTTTCGAGTACCACCAGTGTAACCGCCATCCCTCAATTGGTCTGTGACTACACAACCTTCAGTCTCGGCAGCTTGTGTGGGGAGATTCATTGAGCTGAATTGACTGGCTCCACAGTGGCAAAATCACCACAAAACCAAGGCAATTCCCAGCACCAGAGCAATTCAGGAAACAGGTCCCAAAGCTTGTACACAGGCTACCTTATTCAAGTACAACCAAATTGAATTTCCCAGGCCCCTAGCAAGGTTCCAAGAAGTCATCTTTGTGGTTTCCAGATTACAGTTGAGTCAAGGTTTATTGCCCTGCTACCAGAGCCAAATTCCAGTATTTCCCAACTACAACCGGTACACCTCTTCCTTGGCAGAAAGAAAGCAACCATGTCACTCTACATACCCACAGTGACTCCTCCACCATCACGGAAGGCCTCGAAGGCTAGAGAACCAAGGAAACAGGATAGCCCAAGAACAACTAGCCATCCTTCCCCTACAACCCGGGAGGATACGGTTCAGGCCATCATGAAGAGTCTGAATGAGCAGCACGCCTCTATCCAAGCCCTCGGCACTACCCTTGATGGGCTCATTGAAGAGCGACAGTGGTACATTCGTCAGCTGCTTGACAAGTCCCTTAGTCGAAACCTCGAGAAGATCAACGGAAAAGCAGCTGCCCTCAGGCAGAAAGCAGTCGCCCCCAGGACTAGGAGGCACAACCGGTACCACGCATCTCCCAAGCGCGATTGTAGGGAGTTGCCTGCCACTGGTGCCAAGCCCACACAGCGGCGACTGGCAGAGGCCCTCTTTGCTTCCAATCAACAACAAGCACTGTAGCCACAGTCCACCGACTGGCAGTCCTGAGAGACTCCCAGCATCTAGCTCCCAAGCCAGACTGTGGGGAGTTGATGCCACTGCCCTTTGGCCGGTGCCACAACAACCACAGTCATCTTCCAAGCCAGTTGTGGGGAGTCGCCAGCCACTCGTCCTTTGCAAGTTACAGCGCCAACAACCAGCTGCCCAATGCCACTCCTTTGGTTGCTCCAGTGCAACCAATTGCCCTAGCTGGTGCTCCCAATGCATCACTGGGTGATGGGGAGATTACAGAGCTGCCTACTTCAGCTCCAGCAGTCACCCAGCTTCTACATTGGCTTATGGGAGGCTAGTACTGTAGCCCACAGCAACAACGATTCTAGCTGGACGATTCCACCATCCACAGGAAATCCCGCCTGTAATCAACCAACGGCTGTCCCTTCCAAGCAGGACCGCACGCCCTTTGGTAAGACCCACGACAACCAACCCATGTTGGATGCCCCACAGTTTGCCCATCAAGGCGACACAAAGGTCAACCAACGCGGTTTAGCATAGCCACCTCTCTTTGGAATCCCAGTGCCACCAGGCTCGTGCCAAAGAAGGATCCCTTTGCAAGCAAGTGCACCAAAGCAGGATGCTTTCAAGCAACAGCTTCCAGGCAGGTGCAACACCAACCTGGCTGGAGATCCAGTGTCCACCATGTCGAACGACACCAAGGATTCCCAGCTTGGCCTTCCCGGACCACCCCTCTCGGTACTCCCAATGCCACCAGGCTTGTGCCAAATGAGAGGATCCCTTTGGCAGCAATGCCACCCAGTCGACCATCCCTTTGTCGACAACCACCACCACTGTCTGACAGCAGCAACAATGTCACACCACAGGATGAGTCCAAGGTTCGAACACCCATGGTCTCAGTCTCCATGTCTCAAGGCAATGGGGAGTCCTCAAGTGTTTGGCATGTGGTTCCATCATGTGTTTGCTTCCATGATGGCCCACAGGATTGGATCCCTCCAGTCGTGCTGCTAGCACCTACCTGGATTTTCGGACGGGCAACTAGACTTACGTCCCTGTCTGGTACAGCCCATCAATCCCATCCGTCAAGGAACATGATTGCGGGGCAAGAAGGCCGCTCCACTGAGAGCTTGCCGCCGCTGAATTGGCCTGTGGCAAAGCCACAGAATATTTTCTACATATGAAGAAAACAAACAACAGCTATGATAGAACCAGCACCAGCCGACACCTACCGAGTCTGGTCCATGCTGAATGAAGCAGCAATCCTTTTCGCCTACCTTTGGCGCCAGCAAACTGACCAACATGCAAGTCCCTCCACTTGTGAGATCTCCAATCTCACATTGTGTTCCACTAGATCGATGCTGAGTGGCCTGGATGTTCCCATTCATGGGGAGAGTTAGTAGATAGTTAGTTAGTAAATAATCGTATATCGTGGCACTCCCATGAGAGCGGATCCATACGCACTCGTTGGGAGCGATAAAGTCTAGGAGCGAGAGCTCTGGATCCCGTCAGAGATAGCTCCAACCGCTATGCTGGCCTACAGCTCCAGCACCCACAGCTGGCTATCTCCAGCCAAGCAGCAAGAAAGGATCGTCCTTTCCTTCATAGTTAAGAAAATAGTACGAAAGATTGAGGACCGATCCTGATTAGCTGTAGCCCCTTTGATACCGCAGCAGTTGATACCAATCCTGTTGAGGTCCGGCAGAAGCAGTTAGGAGGTAGCAGATAGTACTGTTCCCAGACTGCCACTGCACATTGAATAACGAAGGACTCCCGCTCCTGAGGAGAGCTGGGCCCAAAGGGTCCAGGCAGAGAGCTCTGCTGGCCCTCCTGTCTGACTTGCAGGACCAAGTCCTTGGTTTGGTGCCTACTGAGGTGTTGGATTACTCCTGAGCACGACACAAGCTCCCTGAACGTGGCTCGTGACTACCGCTGTCCCTGGGGAAGGGCTTCAGCGAGGCCAGTCCAATACTTGGTAATGGAACGTTAGACTTTTTCAAGAACTTTATTTGCTCTTCTTTCATACAGGACAGAGGAGTACCTTCTAGTGTCGGATGTTAGGATCTTGCGGTAGTAAAGTACGCATTTATCGTCCTTACGGACTGTATCGTACCTTCAGCGCTCATCTGACCTGGCTCTTGTTTCTTGTTTGCTAAGCTAGGCCAGTGCT